>JAJQXH010000048.1:445000-650000 GCA_022343465.1 Oscheius sp. G VE-2021
AAGCACGCGGTGTTTACACTGTAAACAGAAATCATACTAACTTTGGAGCGAGGGACGTCGGATGTTCCGTGGGCGGTGGCGAATGTGGCAATAAGCACCCGTTGCCTAGCGCCAGTTGCCACAAACATATATGAATGGAAGGTAATTGAGAGGTAGAGAGAGAGAGAGACAGACAGACAGACATGCAGACAGGCAGAGAGAGAGACAGAGATGCAGACCCAGACAGCGGCGAAAAAAACATCCGATTGCCCTTGTGAAGTTTTTGCGATTTCGGTTCACGGTGTAAAAATCGCGCGGTTCAAATACGCAACAATCTTCTCTTTTAGGCCAGTCTTTCCATTTTTCTAAAAAAAATCATTTGCTTTTCTTCATTTGTTATTGTTTCTACTTCAAAGTTATTTTCAGATGGGTGTTCTCTTTCAGTCTATCTTTGGCCATCTGCAGCTTCAAATCATTGAAAAGGTATGTTTTCATGTTTTAAAAGTGTCAAACCTTTCCAGTTGACTTTCACCGACTTCGTTCGTCTTCAGAAGAGCAGCCTAGGCGCTTTTTTGGTGTCTAAACAGCTAAGGAAACGACTTCCACTGGAGGCAGATATTGTGAAATTAAGGGACAGAGACGGCGTTTGTTTTGTTGAACTAATGTATAAACAATATATTTCAGAGGATAGAAATCCAGAACGATGATCAACCGAATAGTGAGCCAACTTTTATTGATGGGATCCCAGTTCGGCTGTCGATCAATTTGATTTCTTTGGACGTAAGTTGAAACAGAGGGGAGAGGAGATAAACTAGAGTTAGTGAGTATGTGTGTGAGTGCGTGAGTATGTGTGTATGAATGTACGTGAGTGAGTGCGTAAGTGAGTGAACGAATCCAACACTGTATCACATTTTCAGCAAGATGTAACGGACGTCTTCTGTCAAAACATCGTCCGTTTCTTCAGAAGCACTCGCTCTTCTGCCCGCTCAATCATAATCGTGTCTACTCACCTCCCAGCTTCCCCTGAGAGTTTTAACAGCCTTCTGGAGGTAATCTTCTCTCTCAAAGTTTCAGAAAAGCAAAAAAGGCTATTAAGTGAGAAATTTAGGGTACAGGAGCCGGGATTCTCGATTTGAGGAGCCCTACCCCACCGGAATTTTACAGACAGCCTGCTCTTCGACAGGTTAGTCCACACAATGTGGTTTTCTTTGAGATATGATACTCAGTCAGGTGTTAGAAGCCAATTTAGACTTCAATTATTGATTTCAGTGCCAGGAACTAACAATAGTTTCTGCCCTAAACGATGACGATCTTCTGGCTCTGAAGGCAGTGAAACTGGAAATCCAAGGAGCCAATGTCACAGCCACTGGAATTAATCGATTGATCAAGGTTTAGAGAGAGAGAGAGAGAGAGAGAGAGAGAGAGAGAGAGTGTTTCTTCATTTACATTGCTTATTTTCAGGAGTGGTGGGAGGGAAAACGCGTCATTGCCAACTACAACATAGTGACGAGCCATGATCTGAATAGTGCCATTGTTCTGCCAAATGGAGTCCGGATGGAAGGCACACAGGGAGAGTTCTGCATAGAAAACAAGGAATCAACTGAGGAGCTCAGTATTATATTCATCGATCGATGGGTTGCTCTGATGAACCCGGATGCGGAAAATTACTACTTTGAGTACATGAGCGACGATAGTGATGCAATGGAGGAGTGACAATAGGGACTTTAATAAATGTGAAGTGGTTTTGGAAAAAAACAGAGAGAGAGAGAGAGAGAGAGAGAGAGAGAGAGAGAGAGAGAGAGAGAGAGAGAGAGAGAGAGAGAGCGAGAGAGAACTCTCTTCATGTCTCAACTTTTTCAACTTTTTGGCTGTGGCTGGTGCCCCCGAGTTTCCCAGTATTTACATTTGCCCTGCACGTCCAATTTTCCCATTAAGTTGTCCTGGAAACCATCCGAGGCCGTCAGCATCAGTGTAAATCATAATTAAATCGATCCTGCCGAGATGCGGCAGCATTTGTTTAGTACACTGCAGCCTCCGCTCCAGGTGCGCCGGCTGAGGCAGAGAGAGAGAAAGAGAAAGAAAAAAGAGAGTAACAGATAGAAGGAGAGAACGTGTGTGCGTGTGTGTCCAAAATGAGACCAATTCCTCCGTCAAAACAATTCCGTCCGCCGCTAAACCGTCCCAAATAGCCTTCAATCAACAAAAGCAGCGCTATCGCGATTCCCGCCGTCGTGGAATTTCTCGCCGTTCGCTGAGAAACACCCTTTGTTAAATAGGCCCAGATTCCCACGCATTTCTGTCTCTGCGGCATTGTATTAGTTTCCAATGGCTGCTACTCTTCTTTACAGCCAGGGTTACCCTAAGTTACATATTAATTTAAGTAGATACTATTTTATTACAATTTTTAAAGCAAAAAATAAAGTGGGAAAACCTAAAATTTGAATTTAAACCGCTTAAAACAAAAGCATCTTGGCGGAACATCAACCCGGCGTGCGCCCGAAAATGCGCCACATCCGGTTGCCTCAACTGCGACCGGGCGGTGATTTTGTTTATTTATTCCTAAAACGTTAAAATTGAGTTTCATCAGCTTCCGGGAATGAAAAAAATCGATTGATTCCCACTTCCGGTGCCTATTTACCACTTTAGTTTGCGAAAATCGATAAATCCTCGGCTGAAAACGGTCGATTTTGTGATTTCCCCATTTTCTCAATTTTCTTCTATTTTTAATCATATTTTATTATTTAAATTTCCTCCGAAGGCAGATTTTATCGGGGAAAGTCGATATTTATTATTCCTGGCATTTTTTCTCTCAATCGCCGCCGCGGCTTATCAGTTCTGTTGTGGCGATGACGTCATTTCCCTGCACTTTCCCCTATTTTTGTTTATTTATTTTTGTTTTATTGGTTTTTAATAAATAAAATGTAAATTTCAGGAGTTCTTTTAGCTTTCAATCGGTGGATAAGCGAATCGGCCAGGAGAAAACAGGTAATTCCTTTTGCCCCTTTTATTCCAATTTGACCCGATAACCCGGGGGGGGGGGGGGGGTGTTTGTCCTATTTAATTCGAAGATATTCCAATTTTGGCAATTTATTTATTTAGAATACCCAATTTCCCTTAGAATAATTGATTTCGTAAGCTATCCGTCCGACTGGTCGGCATTGCGCCTCCGCCCGCAGTGCCACCCGGTTGTTCCCGGTCCTTCATGGTTAGTTATCGATTTTATCGATTGTTTTCACAATGTTTGGGTAATTTACCCAATTTTCGAGGATTTTTACTGATTTTAAGTGTAAATCACCAGTTCTATGATCGATTTCGCATAAAAAACCCCACAGTCCTTTAACTTTCCCACTTTTCGCGTCGGGACCCGTAGATCATTCTGAAAAAACATAATTTTTACATTTCAGAGAGTTTAAGCAAACAAAAATTAACAAAAACTGTTTACATTGGGTGAAAATTGCATCATCAAGTGTGACAACAGCGCAACTTAGAGCTACAGTATACCATTCCGTGGTGGTGGTGGTTTTTATCAATCAATTTCGAAAATATATTGATTAAAACAAAGATGGTCACTGTATAACCAACATCGTGGTGGGATCCATTACTTCCGGACTTTTAAGATCCCCACCGGAAGTAGGAAGTACCGTACCCAAATTTTCGGTATTTTGACAATTTCCCATCAACGGGCAGTCAATTTACCATGTTAAATGAAAATCGTTGCGGGACCCATTACTTCCGGTCCATTGAAAATGAGCTTACGGAAGTCCTCTAATTCGAAAATCTTCGAATTTAGGCATTTTACTACAATTTCCTAAAATTGGTTATTTACAGCTTATTTTAACCCACTTTTCATCGCAAAATTAGAATTTTCCAGGAATGTTGACCTCCGCCATGTCGTCCGCTCCGTCCACCTCTCGAGCCGCAGATGTCTCGCTTCTGTGGTCGGCGGTCTTCAACAATGACCTCGTCATGTCGGAGATTCTCAGCAACCTCACGGACATGCAGGTACCCCATCTATTTCCGTCTTTTTTAGGCCATAAATTGTTATTTTTATGAAATAATTGCCATTTTTATGCCAAAAATACCAATGTTTAGACCCCAAATTGCCATTTTTGAGCCAAAATGCCAAAACTACGGTAACAATCGCTTCAGGACCGGATCACCGTGGAGAAGAGCTGCAGGCGGCTGCGTAATCTCAGCAGGAAGGCCTTCTGGAGGTTCCGCAGGCCGGGTGATCATATCAGGATCGCGTTCTACGTACGTTTTTCATTGTTTAAGAGACTATTTACTTTTTTTAGATGTCTTTAAACCCTAATTTAAGGCCTTAACTACCTTAAAAAACCTTAAATACCTTATTTTAGGGTCCGTCGGACAACGTGCTGGTGCAGTTGGGCGATTTGAAGTTCGTCCGTCCCTCGCTCGTTTTGGCGAACAGGAGGAACGCCAAGACTCGGATGGACGCCATTTCTCAGCCTCAACGCCTCCGTTAGTTTATTTTTGCCTTTAAAGGTCTAATTTTCCTATTTAAAGGTCTAAAAGTTCACAATTTAAGGTCTATTTCAGAGGCTACTCTTTGTGGATTGGGGGAGCGCTTCGGAAAGATCGTCCGTCGCCTTTCAGTCGGAGGCTGCGACGATCCGATGGAGATCCATTTGGGCTGCCATCAGGTACGGTAGTTTTTCTTCCGTTTCCAGGAAAATGTTCCCGTTGCCTGGAAAATGCGTACGCCGAGAGATTAGTGCCAGTCTGGTGGTAGATAGGTGAACATGGGAAGGTCAACCGGATATCCGGTGGAAAATCGAGCTTTACCATGAAAATTGTTGTCAGCCTGAACGAAATTTGCATAATTTCCTTAGCTTCCGGTCTGTTTTCGGTGCTTCCACAGGAAACGAGTTTTTTCTTGGGAATATGCTAATTCAACAGCTGACCGAATACATGAAGAGAAGGACCAGAAGAAGAGAAGGACCGGAAGACAGACCGGAAGCTGAGTTCTTTAGCATAAGAAGATCCGCTTTCCAATTTTATTGGCAACCTCAGGCCGCTTTCCGCTATTACTGGCAACCTCAGGCCGTTTTCTGCAGATGGCAAGCACCGCGCCGTGATCGTAATATAAAGTAATTATAGTAGAAAAGGAAGTAAAATTGAAGAATCGACTTAGAAAAAACGTAATTTCCCCAATTTCAGTTTATCATCACCGCCGACTTCCTTCGCACGCTGACGACGAGGTTCCCCAATCTTGAGGAAATTACCTTCAAGGAGTGCGCTTTCGACAGAGACGCCGTTCATTACTGTAAGTTTACGGGTTTCACGGTTATTTTTCCGTTTAAGAACAAGTTTTTCCATTAAAATCCATGAGAAATCTCAATTTCAGTGCACCAGCAAGGCGACGAAGTCTTCAAGAAACTGCGTTCCCTCTACCTCTCGGCCACCTGGTGCGATCACGACGCCCCGCCTCACATGATGATGGTACGGTTTTGTAGTTAGAACCCCTTTTTTTAACCCATAACCACTCAAAATCCCTCATTTTCAGAAGCTGGTCAAGTCGAATCTGCTTCATCTGAAGATTGAGTACCTGACGGTGGAGGGTCTGGGAGAGGCTCTGATGCAGAGGCTGAGCGACGGCGACTGCTCCATCGGACACATCGACGTCTCCATAGCCAACTACTTCAAATCGTCTGTTTTTAGTTTTAGTACTTTTTAAATTGTTATATTTTAAAGAAAAGGGCATTTTCAGGCAAGCCATCGACCAGCAGGGCTACCTCCGTGCTCTGGGCCGTCGCTGTAGTCAAATCACCGTGAGACTCGACGGAGAGTACAAACAACCCGCCCCGGCCGTCATCGGAGCCCTTCTGGCTGCAGTGGAACTGCCGAATGTGAGGATTTAATTAAGGAAAATCGGCCTGAGGTTGGCAATAAAAGCGAAAAGCGGCCCGAGGTTGACAGTAACAATGAGCGGCCTGAGGTCCACAATGGTCTAAATCAATAAAATGTTGATTCTTTCCCTTTCAGCTGGTCGGTCTCTACATGAACCACTCGCCCAACGGTCGCTTCGAGAACCACGACTTTGACGAGGCCATGTCGAGTTCGTTTTTCTTTTCATTTTTTTTGTCTTTAAAAAATAAAAATAAATTAATTGGAATATTGCAGAGCTCAGTGACTGTCGCTACCTGAGGGAGCTCTCTCTGAACGGATGGACCAATCCGCAGGTCATCAGGAAAATCAAAACCATCCTCGTGAGGGCCTTCCAGCTGGAGAAACTGGCGCTTAGGTGAGGTTGTTTTTGATGATTTTAACTAATTTTAAAGAATAGTTTTAATTAAAATATAGATAAAATGGGAATTTAGGTACGTTTCCCGTTACACGACCAAGGAGGATCTGAAGGATCTGCTGACGTGTCTTCCGATGGGACTGGAGGACCTGGAACTGTCGAATATCCGCGTTCTCGACGGAGATCACATGAGGGTTCTGGCCAAGGTGAGTGCTGGAAGAGGGTATTTGAAGCAATATTCATTTTACCACATTAACCAACCATTTGAGTGGTGCTGGATGCTAATCCTCCCTTTTCAGCACTCGAAGACCCTGCGCCACATGTCGCTGTTTTTCGTGCCGAAGGTGTCCAGCCACGCGATCGAGCAGTGTTTCCGCTACTGGAACAAGCTGGAGACGTTCCACTGCGACGCCACGCTGAGTCCCCCGGCCCTGGCGCACATGACGAACCGACAGAAGATGCCACGGCTGAGGAGGGCCGACTTCCGGATGCTCGCCGATCGACAGCCACAGCACGTGATGGTTCAGGTGAGGGATCTCTCTCTCTCTCTCTCTCTCTCCCCTCTCTCCCTCCCTCCCTCCCTAATCCTCTCATTTCAGTTGGTCCAATCGTTCCACTCGGTCGACTGCCTGTCTGCCGGTGCCCCCGAGCGTCTGTGCCGTGTCCGCGTGGCCAAACGCCGTGCCCGTCCCCTCGACCACTTCCCCAACATCCGCCACATCCACTGCGACCATCGGCCGGAATTCCACGACCCGCCGCGTCTGCCCGACTGGCACGAGGAGGCCGTCGTGGCCCCGCAGCCCGTCCGCCGCAGCCGCCACGGCCGCAAGAAGTTGGATTTCAAGGAATTCGAGCTGTAAATCATTGTGTTCCTCCGAGTAATTATACTTTCTCTCAGTTTGCGGGTGTTTTAGGCATGTTTTAATCTGTCCTCCTGGTTTTACCACGCTTCTAGATCTCATTGTGCACGACCTGTGGTTTCCAAAAGTTCTCTATTTTTGTACCTACCTCAGCTTCCTTCAGTTCTCACTGCCGCCTTTCCTCCCCCTCTCTTTTGAATATTGAGATAGGAAGAAGGATGTCTAATTGGCTATGTTCCGTTGCTGTCCCCATCCCCACCTCGTGTGTGTTGTTGTGGTCCATTCGTAATATTTGCATGTGTACCACGCGCCGAGAGGAGCATAAAATGGGTGGCACTTTTCCTTGTTTTATGGGTTGGGGGTCTTTATTGGATTTTTGTTACTTTATATTATAGTCAAGGGCAGGTTTTTTGGTTTATGCTAATTAACCCGGAAAGGGACAAGTCGTCCGCTCGATGTTTACAACCTTCCCTTTACACTTTTTTCTGTTTCGCCTACTCCAAATTCACCTGTTTCTGATGATTAGAATTCATTCATATATTGTTTTCAAACTTAAAATATCCGTATATACAATTGGGTAATGGTCTTGGTTCGCCCCTTGGCAATCCCCATTTCCCAAGAAGAGAGGGGTGAATCGGTCGGATAAGCGAGGGGAGGGTACCAAAGTGCGGCCGCCATCCGTGGAGGCGCGAAGCGCCGGAGCGGTCGGCCGCACTTTGGTACCCGACCCGAGCGCTCACGCACGTCTCCGTAACTTACGCAATGCCACGTAGGGCCGCGAAGCGGCCCCGAGGCGGCCGAAGGCTTTGAAGTCTGGTAAAATAGACATTCCAGGTTTTGAAAATGTCTTGAAAATTAATCGTATTTTAAAAACTTAAAAACAACTGATTTACAATGAAAAAAATGGTTTGAATTTGGCGAGAATATATAATTTAAACCGTTTTTAAAACATTGAAACATCTTTTCTCGCGCCGGCATTCGGGAGGTAAAGAAACCACCCATGTAGGTGGCGAAATGACAAACGATTACTTCTGCAGGTGGCCAAGCGACCACCCATGTAGGCTGAGAGAAGCTAGCGGACCTCCCCGGGAAAATCGCAAAAGTGCCCCCCACCTCAATTGCACCCCCCACGCTATAGTTGCGCCCCCACCCTTACCAAAATGGGGGTGGGGGGGCACCCATGACAATCAACCCAACCGGTAATGGTGGGGGGGGGTAGTTTTGATATATGATCATCTGAAAGGTACCCCCCACCCAACTAGGTGGGGGGCACATCTGGGTTACCAGGACCTATTCCACTTGAACCCCCCACCTATCTCAAATGTACCCCCCAACCACTATATCGCAATGGCACCCCCCACCTTGTGTAGTCTTAAAGGAGTAGTCCGGCACCTTTTCATTTCTCACGTTATTCTAATTTTTGGTCTTCATTTTCTATTGCTTGTCGGCGTTTGTCGACACTTTTGGCGGCCTGTTTGGAAGCACTTTTCTCCAAATCTGGCCATTTTGGTTTAAAATAAGGTAGCGGTTATCGTTTTCAACGCCAAGATGAACCTTTTCAGCCAAAAAAGTGGACATGTGAAAAAGGTGCCGGATTGGCCCTAATTGTAACCTACTACTTTATCAAGCAATAATAGGCCTAGGACAATCGCGAGGGACACAATAGGTTGATAGTTTTTTCCCTATTCATAGTGGTATAATAGCTAAACAAGGGTAGAACTAAGAGGAAATACCTGCCGTAATTCCTATGGGTAGAGTTTAAAAAATGAAGGACAGCCGCACACAGGTAGAAGTATGATAAAAATGAGCCAAAAATAGAGTTGCGTCATTGACGCATTTTCAATAAGCTTATGCAAAAGGCGTGCCTTCTTTCAGTGTGGTGGGGGGCACAACTATAGTGTAGGGGTGGGGGGTGATATTGATGAATGATGGGGGGCAGTTTTGGGATATCCCCGACCTCCCCTGCAAGAGGGAAAAGACAAACGGACCACCCCTTCAGGTGGAGAGGGATCACCCATGAAGGTTGGAAAAGGCCAATGGACTAACTTTGTCAGCGTAATTTTTCCAATCAGTACCTCGCACCCCATTACCGTAACCCGGACACAAAAATCGATAACCATTTTTCCGTTTGTGCGAAGTCTAAAATGTGCGAAAACCGATTTTCAGCCCAATCGAAGCACTTTGTATTTTTTTGTCCAAGAGTACACTGGGTCTTAAAATTTGCAAGGCGAAGTTGAAGATTGTTTGTGATATAAATATTATCCTTAGTCAAAATGGGAAACATGGCAATTACGCCCTAAAAAGTTTTAAAATGAAACAGCATAATTAATTCAAGAGTAAAGAACCATTATGTGTTCTATTCGGTTAATTAAAGAAAAATCTTTATTATTTTTGAACAACCTTTCTGTATTTTTTAAAACTTTGGTATGTTTGTTGTATGCATGGCAAAGAAAAACAAGCAGAACATTTTGTTTTTTAAAAGGTGTCCATTCCGACTGATTGTCAGTGATTTGAATGCAATGTTTTGTCAAATTCCGGAAACATTTAAATTGACTAAAAAGTGGGTAAATATTCATTTGTGATATGGAGGTCATTTGTGATGTGGAGGATTTGTTTAGTGAAATTGAGGAAACATTGAAGTTACTTCAAATTGTAAATATGTATTTGATTTAATATTTAATTTGGGAGGGGCATAGTTTTGTGATTGGAACACTTACGGAAATATCAAAATTGTTCACGATGTGTTAAATTAGTTTAAATTCGAATTTTAGAGTTTTGTAACTTGCGTGGGATTATAAGCAGAATAAATGCTTTATTGACATTTGCAAGGCCATGCCGAAGATCGTTTGGGAAATAATAATTAAACTTAGTCAAAATGCGGAAATGAAATTTTTCTATAAACTTCTGAGTGGATTGATCAAGTATATTATTAGAATGTAAAGGTGACGCAGAATTTCATTTATGAATTAGCCATAACGTTTTAAAAAAGATATATTGAAATTTCTTTTTTAAAATCATATCTTCTTCCCATTCCTCACTTTGAAGTGCTTGCTTGGCGTTCCATCGAGGTATTTCACAGTCACGTCCGCCTCCTTTCCATAAATGCGCCTCAGAGTTAGATCCAACAACATCTTTTCCATCTGAAAATAGTTCTTCTTCTTCCAAAAGAACTAAACTGCCTTCTCATTTGGTGATGGAATATTGAGGGTTACTGTGTGAGTGTTCTTCTTGAGGGAAACAGGAGCTGTTGGGGCAGCTAGAGCCACGGCCAGAAGGGCGACGAAGAAAATGAAGAATCTCATGGTTTGCAATCAGATGTGTGAAAGAGTTTAAAAGGAGATGGAAACAATCAGACGTGGGAAAACAGATGTAATTGATTAATAAATATCGCGTCTGGGATCGAACATCGGAAGACAAATGTGAAAAACGCAGTTGAAATTTCCTCCGCTTGAATAACCGGAATAAAAAGGTGGCACCCGTACGCGATCGGCATGTTCCCACATTTACAACTTTTGCATTTCAGGCATGGAATTTGTTGAATTTCTCTTTTACACCTCATATTTGAATTTCAATACGCGGGTTTTTATTTTTTTCTCTCTAATTTTTGCTATTTTTTTTCGATATGTCATTTCAATGTTGCAGTCAAAACAGCATTTTTTACGTCGCAAATTTGGATTATTTTGTTTGCGTCTGAATGAATTTTGAGTACGTTTAGGCAAAGTGCTCCATAAAAATGAAATGCAGAAAATATAATAATCAAGTTTGTGGAAAAATTGACCCCGTTTTGGCTGCAACATTGAAATGACAGCAACAAAATCACGTTTTTTGGCCAAAATTTCAGCTTCAACTGGATTTTAGATAAAAATAGTCACCACTGAATTTATTCAACGCGGAAGGCTTGTTTTAATCCAACAATCGTTTTCCTATTAAATTACGCATTTTGGTTTTTGTGACTTTAAAACACAAAATGTGTAGAGGAATACTGCCTCCACACCGAATACTGAGCCTAGTCTGTCTGATCTGATAACGACGAAGAGGGTAGTGCAGAGTTTTATTGCAGTCGACCGTTCGCCGGGGTTACATCGCGACAACCAAAGCGCCCTCGGCCTGTGCCAGATGGCCGAGAGGCGAGTTAGAGACACAGAGTACAGGACAAAGAGGGCGCGTAGTGATGCGACCGCGACAAAATGTTTGAAAAAATCAAGTACAAATTTAACGTATAACCTAATCTACTTTAATCAACATCAGCCAAATTTAAAAAAAAGGTTTAATTTAAAACTTCAATCCAAATACAAAACCAAGCACTCTCGTAAATCTGAAAACTATTTTGTTTAAATGTTCTGAACAAACTTTTTTCCAGCTGAGACGAAAAATCGTAAAACAGTGAACATTTCTTGGTTTTTGCTCATTTTTTGATTTTTGCCTTATCAGAGGCAAAAGAATGACTTTTTATTTGAATCTTTTTCTAATAATTTTAAAACCTTGGCTTTCTATCATTGTTTGTAAAATATTGAAAATACTGTTTTTCAGATAAATTTGATGGATCGATTGTAAACCTGGTTATGATCGCAGATCGGCAAGATATTGGTTTGAGATCATCATGAATATACATCACACAATTGTTGTCCAAATAAATCCATCAATTCACAAGACGTGGCAGTCATGTTGCTTCTTCTGTACATCTCCTTCCTACCCATTCTTGTCTTATCCCAGCGATTGACTGAGGAAGAAAATGAAGAACTCCTCAAGATTTGTGGAAAACAGGGTAAGTAAAAATTAAATAAACCGTACAACTTCTTTTTAAAACTGATAGAGTACTGCAAAGACGAAATCCAACTTTTTGACGCGTATTTGCCTATGCTGTGCATTATTGTATGAGGCGAGACCACCCTTGCCGCGGCCGCCGATCCCGTACGGGTGTGAAACGCACGGCACTACCATGTAAGACAATCAGAGTTTTATGCGTCTTTTCAGGCGGGAACATTGAAAATTCAAAAGTGACGACCAAAACGTCGATAAATCTATGGATTGGAAGGGCGCGTAAACACCGTGCACGTAGTTCGTTAAAATGTCGGTTATCCACAGGTGCCTATTGCCTGGAATGGCCAAAAGTGGCTTTTCAGAGATTTATCCAAAAAGAGGCATTTAAACCCCAAACCGTTATATATTTAAAAAGTTAAAAAGTTCCTTGACGGGTTCTTTATGGAGCGTGGTATAACATTGTACCACCAAAACATTTCTTTATTAAACAATTATTTATCGATTGTTTCCAGCCCAATCGAAGCCCATCCGTCGATCCATGCACACTCCCCAGGTGGCCCGTGCTGCCTCTCCCTGGGTGGTCCGTTTGGAATACACGAAAAAATGGTTTCCCAACATTACAATGGAACAACGCCAAAACACCTCAGCTGGAGTATGCTCCGGCACAATGATCAGTCCTCGTCACGTCCTCACGGCCGCACATTGCGTTGCTGGCGTCACCACAAAATGGTATTTTTTTTTTACTTACCTTACGTCTAGTATGTCCTGCGTTTACACAAAGATAGCATTTAAGTCCTGCTGTCAGTTAGTTTTTACAACTAGTGTGTACTGAGTTTACACAAAATCACAATTTCAGTACCATGGACGGAGACGTTGAGGATGTGAAATACGACCCATTCAACTTGGATAGATTGACAATTCTTTTCACGGAATCTTGCGGATTGGATTCCTGTAAATGGGGTGGGAGATTTAAGGATATCCAGGTTCAAATTAAGAAAGTAAGTAAGATTAAGTTAAGGCCCTAAGGTCGTTAAGGCATTTGTTTCTAAAGCATGGACAGGAGACAGATGCGAGGGAAGTACAGTTCTTTTCCGAGGGGATGTCGCTGTATTCGAATTGGCTGAGGATGTTCCCTACTCCGACCATGTTCATCCGGCTTGTTTGAATAGTGAGTGTGCATTGATTTGGCTGCAACTGCTTGCCTGAGTATTTTATGCGTTAGAGGATATGAATTGACTGGAATACACTGGAAGGAAAGTTCATATCATAAGAAAGTAGTGGAACATACAAAAAAAAATTTAAACTTAACTAAACCATTCACTTGAAAGTTACATCATTTGTCTAGTTTATATGTTTTTTTTTTCAAATTGTTTTAGTACGTTTTTAACGATTGAGAGAAGCCAAGATAACCTCAAAGTTGCAATTAAATTTTATAAAAACATGAAAAATTATTTTATTGTTTATCTTGCAGTTTAAAACTACGTTCAAAAAACAAAACTTTTGTGTTTACAAATTATACATTAAAACATGTATAAAAATATACATTGAAAAATACACATTGAAAAATACACATTGAAAAATAAATTATATAACATTTTTCGCAAAGCGCAGGCATCAACTACAAATGCTGTAAGGTTCAAATCATAAGTAAATCGTGAAACATGCGGATAAAAAACAACGATTATTTATAAGCTACATTTTTAATGGTTCAAATGAGTTTTTCAATAATCAGAGTTAACCTCAATGTTGGTTTAAACAGATCTTTGAAGTTGAAAAATTTACAAAAAAAGATTTTGTTTCCATTGAATGGAGTTTAACTTCAAATCCATGCTCAGAAGCGTTAGATTGCAAAATAACAGAGTAAACAAAAACTAATAGAAAAACTATAATATGATGAGGTGAGTTAAATAAAATATGAAAATAATGTGAGGCGAAGGTTTCAGAAAATTTAGTTAACTCTTCGTGTACTTTTGAAGAATGTAAGCCAATTTGAACACCATTATTCCACTGTTTCAAGTTGAATCATTCACGTTTCAACTATGTTTTGACTAGTGCAAATAGAAAAACACAAGCAAAATTGCAAACTTTGACGGTGTAGAAAAACATTACCTCAAATTTTTACGCAACATTTTTTTTTTTTTTAAATTTTCTTTGCTCATATTTGAAAATTCAAAAAATTCAGAAAAAAGCCTTTGATGCAATTATATCAGCCTTAAGTTTTTATTAAGTTTTTAGAAAATGTTGTCTCAATTTATTTAAAATTAAAAAAAAACAAAGGAAAAAATCATTAAAACAGTGGAGGGATGTGGTAAAACCATACTATCTAATTTTTTATGAAGACTTTTAAATTTACATTGCAAAATTTGCATTTTTTTCAGAAAGAAGCCTCTACTCAGAGGAAGAAATCGACGTTTTTGGCTATGGAATTGGCCCCAGTATAACTGACAAAGACGATGACACCGACGAAATGAGGCATTTCAAAGGCAAAATCGAGATGTGTCCTATGTTCGATGATGCTCCGGATATTTTCTGCTTCAGAAATGAAATTTCAGCTACTTGCTCGGTATATACTTTGCAAATACAAAGATAATATACAAACTTTTTAGGGTGACAGTGGTTCTGGTTTGATGGTCTACGATAAGGATAACAGAGCACATGTTATTGCACCTCTTTCGGGTGAGAGATTTTTTAGAAATCATAAAATGGGCTTATTTGACTATAAAATTTGTCGTTCACGTATAAAAAAAATGTTTAAAAACTGCAACAAAAAATTGCGAAACCCAGAAAACATTGTTTACCATCCGATCATTTTTGTTCAAATCAACTCAAGCTTATTGATTTTGAGTTCATCTTTTTTGACTTTTGCAAAAGTGGATTTTACAAAATCGTGTTCATGCTTCAAACAACTATTTTACTATAAGACGAGTAAAATGTTCGCTCAGCTGCAGAACCCCAAAAAATTTTTTAAAATAAAATATTGTAATCAATAAATAAATTCAAAGAGAAATGCTTGTATGCATAATTCATAAATGATTGATTCTCCAGGTGGCTACACCACGTGCCAAAAACATCTGGAAAAACAGCTGAAAGGACCTGGTAATTATGCTTTCACATAAAATTAAAGCAATCTAATTTCAGTCGAAGGAAAGCTAAGCTTCGCCACTCAGGTTAAACACAACCTGTATTGGATCTGTGCTGCCACTGGGATTTGTGTCGATGAAGCGATGAAAAATGACTACCGAATGTACCAGGAAAAGGGATTGACTGACTTCTGGTACAAGACATTTGAACCACTCACTGGGAAGAATGTTTACATCTGAATGTTCCAATAAATGTTCTACTTTGTGTTTTGTGGCTTAAAATCAATAGATTTTCCATATTTTTTTTGCTTTAAAAATAGCTTATTTTTTGAAACATCGCTTTTATTTTTTGTTTTCACTGAAAGTCAACATATTAGCTGTGGTCTTTGAAAATCCATGGCAAACAAATTAAACTAAAATCAAAAATTTATATTTAAAAACATTAAAATAAAAATTACAATCAATTCTTTGGAATTAAAAAAATGAAAAGAATAACAAGGCAAAGTAAATAAATGCCGTCGACGGGCAAACGGTACGCAATTGCGACCGGAACCACAAATATGGCGCTTGTTGTTGTTTATATATTTTTCGGCCGTCTCCTTTGACAATATTTCTTGCGAACAATTTTTTCTCTTCTAAATTTAGTTTAAAAATTGAAATTTAATTTTTTCTTCCTTTTTCTGAGGTAAAAAATAAATAATTAAAAAAAAAATTAAATTTACAAAATTTAGATTAACGAATAAGGTGAACCAGGATGGTTTTTTCGTTTAACAAATTACCTTCTCATTTACAAATTCAAATACTGAATAAGGTAAATTTATATTGTTTTTAAAATCCTACAGACCACTTTTTCAGTTAGAATTTAAAGATTTCAATAGTTTTCGACAATCTTCGTCTTCAGCAATGGAAACTTCCCAACAAATTGTGACCAGACTCCCTCTTAATTGGCATTCTTGGAGTGTGAATCCGGTAAAACTAATTGGGATTTTGACAAATCATTCCACTGTTTCATCGAAATAGTTGCCTGGGAGTTGAAAGTTCTAATAGTGAAACAGTGGCGTGATGGGGCAAATGTAAATGATTTGAAATTGGCGACTGTGGTTTTTAGGGTCTCAACTCTTATCTGAAAACGATGAAAAAACGTGAAATCCCTGTAACAAACGTTCTATTTAACGAACCTTTGCGTCTTTGCTTGGAAAGTATCAACTTCTGGGGATTTGATGTAAGTGCTTCATTGTTTTAAATTCTATATTTTTATTTTAGACAGAACTGACTGAACGCCTTTGTAGAAATGTGTCATCAATAATTTTTAAAAACCAGTGGACTTGTAAAGCCATAATTTTCGATAAAAAGATTGGATGCAGTTCAGAACAACTGAATTATTTAATCCAGGTTAGTCTATTCACTCACTCACTGACTCACTCACGTACGCACAAACTCACGCATTTACTCAATTGCTCACTGACTCACTGACTCACTCCCTCCCTGCCTCACACACCCACTCATTCACTCACTTTTTCAACCTTCAGATCTCAAAAGCTAAAAGTCTTACTACAACCGACCCAGGTTTCATGCCGGCTCCAGAATTCTTTCAAATTGAAACATTGAAACAATGTACCAAAAAGTTCATCGCCATTTCATCAATGTCCGATTTCTATTTTCAAAACATTAAAGCTGCTATTATAATTGGAGTTTTTCCTGAAGTCACAAAATTTCTATGAAATATTTCAAGGGATGGAGTACAAGAGCCTCAAAACAGTTAAACATTACAAAGAATACGATCACTTTGTGATTCTGAGGAAAAAGCATTGTTTTCTCAGGGTGATAAGTAAAAATGGCAATATTCAAATCGGACGGAGTAAATCGTCTGATTTCATGGCTGAAGGTTTAATTTCGAAGTTTAAAACTTACATTGAAATTTGAATTTGATTAATAAAATCTCGTTTACTTTTTGCTTGCCTCTTTATTTTGATATCCAGTTGTTTTCCTGTTCCCATTGGAATGACTTCACGTACAGTTTAAATGACATTATTTTGAAAACTTTAGATGATATAATTTTGTTATGCAAATGTTTTACATAAAGAATTACCAAACTGTTTAGTTTTTTTGTGAGTATATCTCAAACGTGGTTTGTTTGGTTTTTACATGAAAGGAATGTTCGAAAATGGAAATGCTTTGGAGGCGGAAAAAAGCCCCAATTCGGTAATTTGACTTGCATCAAATGTAGATTTCAGGAGGTGAAATGGACGAAATGGATTAAACAGTTTAAAAATAATTTTAAAAAAATTACAAATGAAGACGTCACCACATGGGTCGCCGGGGAACCCTCCCGAGGCCATTTCTGACCGCACCATTTTTGAAATGCTGCTTGAGTGACAAACTTTTAAAAAACAACACACATACTGAAAATAAAATTAAAACGCTATTCGTCTAAACAATATGTTAAAATAATGTTTGAAATGTTTAATTTTTGCAACAAAAAAAAACTTTTCACACGAACGCGTTTTTAAACGCGTTCGTGTGAAAAGTGTTTTTTTCATGTTTAAAAACATGAATGTTTGTGGTTTAAGGTCGCATTGTTATGTATTTTACAAATTTGTAAACGAATCGTTAATTATTCAAATAACATTTCGCTAAAACAGTAAAGTTTTCATTTGAGCTTTTTCAATTTGAAATTTTTTGCGTGAAACAAAAAATGATACGCAGTGCAAAAAGGGAATAAAAGCGAAACATTCAAATGTTTGAGATTGGCTTTGTGTGGTTCTCACTTAGAATTTTTTTTCAATCCTTAGATTTTAAAAATTTGTTGGTATATGATTATAATTTTTTTTTAATTTCTTTACATAGAAATTTTTAAAAAAAGTTTTAGAAAAACTAAAATCAATAAATTGTTGCCTCAAAACGGCTAACTGTTTTTTTGTTGATTCTGTGAAACTTTAGAATGTTTTCAAAATTTTTCATATCATATTTGGTGTTGCATTTGAAATGATGTTTGTTTATGAGTAAAAGGTGACTTAATTATTATTTGGCAAATGATTTCGCTTTTTGTTTTCAATCAACGCGATGTTATCGATCGACAAACCTTGATCGCTTTTTTATCTTGCATGTTCAGGCATTTTGTTCTACGCCTTTGTTTTTTCAACTTTTAAGTTGTTAAAACAAAAAGTCAATTTTTAAATGTATGTTTTCAGATGCCCAACTTTTCTTCTCTTCCTCAGCACTTACAATTGCAGATTGCGCAGAAGGTGAACTTTCTAATTTAAAACGCAAAATCGAATTTTAGCTGGACATAGAATCATTTTTGAATTTTGTGAAGACTTCAAAAATTTGTTTCAAACAGACCGATGCACCGAAAACAAAAGTTACACTGAAACAATGGAAATGGGAGATCTACGGGGTAGAATTTAAAAAATATTAAAAAAAAACAATTTCAGAAAAATAATTGTAAACGCTCTTGTAGCCGGCAAAAACCTAAAGAAATCCTTATGCCAGTGAAGATTCCCAGTTGTTCAATTCGAATTGATTTTGAAATTCTGAATTTTAGCGTAACTTTTTGTAAAATTGCTTTTTAAATGTTATTTTAGACAACTTTGACAGAAGAACTTTGCAATTATTTATTGGCTTTTTTCGTAAATGGATGGAGTTGCAAAATAGTGTCGATAGATGGAGTGAACTGTAGCTTAGAGATGTTCAATAGAGTTATTCAGGTAATCACAGTTTCTTCTCTCTCTCTCTCTCCCTCTCTTTTTTTTCTCTCTCTCTCTATCTTAACGATTGTTTTCGAATACAGGCATCGAAAGCAACAAATCTTGTTCAATGGTCCGAAGAAGTAGAATACCTACGTCTTCCTGCAGTTCAAAAGGTATTAAAAATTAAATGTTTGAAATTAGAAATCCAAATTTCAGTTAAGCACTATTCGCACCAAGGCTCCAATTGACGATGAAGATTTTATCAAGTTACAAGCCAAACAACTGCGTTTGCCGAATTCCATAGTTACGTCCGCTGGAGTGAATTTATTTCTGAAGGTAGTTATAAATAAATCTTTTTAATCTTTTTAATCAACTTATAAATCTTTTTTAGCAATGGTTCGCCAAGAAGCGGGAAATTGAACGATTCGAAATCGATGGGATTTTTCCAAAAGAGGAAGATCAGATTCTTCTCCGCGGCATTCCGTTCGAAGAGTTTCTAAATCAAGAAAATGCCCAAGAAGGAAACTTCGGAGACTTCGATTATCGTATTTACTCCGAGTTCAAATCCGATAGAATTTTCGGATTTGTGAGGGAAAATTGCAAAATTATAGTGAGGATCAGTCATAACTGCGTATTCGTTCATTCTGTTGATGAATTTGGTTCCTGGCTTCAAATGGTGAAATTTTCGTTGTTACAGAGAATCATTTAGCTCATAAACCGTACTGGAATAAACATGTTTGTCTCCATTTTTTCTTCTTGTTTGTATTGTATTTACTTTGTATTTATCTTTTAACATTCCCTTATTATCCAAATCAATGCTATACTATAAAAAGGTACAGTCGGGGATCTCTTTTGAGTTTTTCTCACATTAAAGAGCCTGAAAAGTCATTCAATAAATGATATTCTGCCATTCCTGGCGACATGACCCTGTGGATAACCACCATTTAAACGAACTGCGTGCACGGTGTTTACACGGTCGTCCAATCTATCGATTTATTGATTTTTTGTCGCCACTTTCGAATCTTCAATGTTCCCGCTTGAAAAGACGCAGAAAACTGATTAGCTGACATGTTGCGCGATAATTTTCACACCCGTACGAGATCGTCGGCTGCGGCAAAGGTAGTCCCGTCCCATACAGTAATGAACACAACAGGAAAGTGAAAAGCAAGAAGAGTTCCTTGACGGTTCCTTGAAACTTTGCATCCTTGAAACTTGAAATTTAACAGTGAAAAATTGCACGAGATTTATAATTTACAATTTTGTTTTTCGTTTTAGCCCAATAGTATCATTTGAACTGTATGTGTAAAATTTTTTAATTTTTTTGGTAAATCGTTACACTACTGTTTCACTGCAGATTTTAAACATAATATTAGAACCCGCCAAACTATTTTTTGGTTAAACAGAATTCAGAAAGAAAAACTCTTTTTTTATGCAGCTTGACTGCTGTAATTTTTTTTTGTGTGTCATTGCAAAATCCAATGTTTCGAAGCAATTTTAAATTGTGCGTGAACCCAAAAATGGTACGCAGTGCACTCCATATCCATCGAAGAAAGCTAAAGAAAGCGCGATAATCAAAAATTGGCTTTTAATAGGTCATTTAAAAATATTTAAACAAGAGTATTATTTTAATGTTTAGAGGTTCAAAAATATAGTTTGATTCGTTTTTTGTTCGCTTATTTATTTTTAAAAAAATAAATTAAAAAATGATTCAGAATGGTCATCGCTTTCAACAATTTCCCTAATTTGATTCAGCGTCAGTGCCTTGAAAAGGTAATTTAACTTAAAAAAATAAACATTTTCTATTTTCAGTTGTGTTTCAAAGATTTCGTTAAATTCAAGCAATCCTCTCGTTCTGCATTGAAAATCTCAACTCAAATAAAGAAGAAACTTCCAATAAAAATTGACACATTGAAAATTCTCGCGGTATTTCGAAATTTAATTGATTTATTTATAAAAATATGAAAATTCAGGAAAATCAATTTCAAATGGCTGTAAAACGGCGAAATGCGCGTTTTGAGTGTTTTCTTTATGAAATCACCCCGCAATTTCTCCAAGAACCCGTGAGGATTCATTTTGAATTAATGATCACTTACATTCAGGTTCGTTTTTTAAAGCAATTATATTATATTTTTTTAACAAAAATAAATTGTGAATATTATTTTAGGTAAATCTCTCAGATGCACTTTGTCAGCAACTCAAACCATTTTGGGACAATTTATGGACAGTTGGAACTTTGAACTTCACTATGAACTTTTGTAGCCCCCAAAATCTATATCAACTATTTGAGGTACGCTTCAATTAAAAAAACTTTTTTTACTACAAAAAATTAATTCGCGAAAAAACTGGTTTAAAACTTTAGTATTAAATGGATCAAAATTTGTAGTTTAAACGTTTACTACTAATGTTTTAAAAACATTGGCCACGTTTGGCAAAAAAAAAAAGATTTATTTTCAGATGTCCAAAGCTCGTGCGTTTCACGGAGGTCCATTGATGCTTGAGTACTTTTCTCAACCAGTTATTCAAAATGTTTGAACTTTGGCGAGAAATTTAATTTATCGATTCCAGTTGAAATGCCTTTATACAACGGAAGAAATTCCAAACGAAGTATTCATCGGATTAAAAGCATCAGATATTCGTCTTTACCAAACGAAAGTGACCTCGGTTGGGCTCAATTTGTTTCTTAAGGTAATGTTTTTTGTTGCAATTTATAAAAATATTTTTGACATATTATTGGACTGTTTTGTAATATTTCTGCAAATTCTAAATGTTTTGGCACATTATTCCACTGTTTTAATGCTAAAGTTAATATTGTTGAGCCAAGTAATCACAAGTAGTTTGCCTTGGCAGCTAGCTCTTGCCCGACCATATTTATAAATTTAATGTCTTTGTTTTCAGCAATGGCTCTCAGGAGAACGACACATTGAAAAATGCCTAATTGAGGGTGTTTTTGGAGACAATGACGACAGGATTTTATTTGATGGGATCCCATATGTTGACGTTTGGACCCCTGAACTTCATCCCCAAACGGTTATCGGACATCGTAAAACAGGCGGAATCATCAACGACGGTTTGTTCATCATTCTTCTAAAATCAAGTGATTTTTCAGCAGGATGTTATAATTTTAGCCATATCTGTGGAATAGTCAAGGGAGAAGAAAAACTGGTTGTGATTAAGAATCGGAACAGCCGTCGTTTTCACAAAGTGGACTGCTTTGATAAATGGCTGAAAAAGAGTTACGAGACGAGATGGGGATAATTGAACAAAAGAGATTTATGAAATTTTCTTGTTGTTTTGTTAATAAACTTTAATCAGATTGTCACATGAACACGTTTTTCTTATGAATTGTATGTGATCCCGTATTTGAATCGTCTTGTTTGTGTTTTAAAACGTCGACTCTTTTACCCAAGCAACCCCTTACAACCACTGTTTTAAAAATCGAAAAACTTTGAAATTGGCTCAAATTCGGTTTACAACCTTCCAATGATATACTACACTTTTTATGATAATTTCAGCTCAAAATCGATTTTTAACCGTAATTTTGTGACCGTAATTTTCAAAATTTTTGTATTTCAATGCCATAAATTTTTACATAGATGTTCAAAATTTAATGAACTTTATTTGAATGATTTTTAAAACATTTCTGTTTTAAAAATGAGAAAACAACCTCGAAAAATCTCCAAAAACCATATTTTTAAATGTTTTCTACCTTTCGAAAGCATCGAAAAAAAAATCGAAAGCAAGATTGCGCGCCAAAATTGATTTTCTAATTAAAAATAGAAAGTGTTTCTTTTTATTTAAAAGTTATCTAAAATGTAATATTTGTAAAAAATATCCCGAAAATGCAATTTAACACTTGAACGTTTCGTCAGTTTCTGGGTAACTAAACTTTTTAGGTTTCTGATCACATTTTATGATTAAAGTCAGCAATACGAAAATCTTTCAGACACGACATGTGGCAAGTGTCTAAGAGCATATTCAAATTTTTTCCTTAGTTTAGAAGACGACAAAAAAACATCACCTAAACGAACTATAATGTTTGTTTCTCCATGCCTACAATAACTATTGTAGGCATGGAGAAAGTTATTTATCTATTGTTAAAAATATATCAAATTTCTAACGCCAAAACATTCGCATTAAAATGCTTCTTTGTTTCAAATTATCTTTAAATAAACTTGTTTCCTTTCGGTTTATTATAAAGGAACCATGCGTGTTTAAACGTGAAAATCAATTTTATATTATTGGTTAACTATTATCCTTCCTTCGATAAATGTTATGTACCATTGAATAAGTTTCTTTAAATATTTGGGGTTTGCTGCCAAACACCCTGAAATGCATCCTGCCTTTTGTGTCACATCATTCTTCTGTTTCACTAATCTACTAACTATTTCAACAATACAATGATGAGTTGTAGTAGCGAGTATAACTGTTTCTCATTCGTAGTACCCCTTGCAATATGATTATCTTGATCAAATCTTCACCTGATGGTATCTCCTTCCCGGGTTAATCGGATGCCCTAATTGCGGTGAGACTGCCAGCCGTTGGCCTCCACCAAGGTTACACATTACTACCTTATTATATTTTCTCAGTGTTTCACGTTCTTCTTTTTCACACAATTCGTTTTAAGGTTACTAAGAATGGACATCGTTTTCAAGGAACTACCTTACGCTATTCAGCAACAATGCCTTGAAAAGGTGAACTAAATTTAAAGTTTAAAATAACTATATTCGTAAATTTCAGCTCACTTTTCAAGATCTGATTAATCTAAAACAATCATCTCGTTTCGGATTGAAAATCTCAAGTAGTTTGAAGAAGAAACTTCCACTTGAAGTCAATTACTTCACAAATGAAAAGATTTTTCAATGCCAAGGAGGAAAATTTCAAATTGTGATTTTACCTCAATGTTTTGAAAATTTTGGAAGTATTCAACGAAAAGAACTCAAATTGTTGGACATCTCTCTGGAGATTTTTCAAGAGCCTGTTAGACTTCATTTTAAATCAATTGAATTTGATTGTGAGGTACCCCAGTTTCATTTTATGTGGCTAAAATATTAAATTAGGAAGTGTTGACGGATGAAATTTGTGTGAATCTGATGCGATTCTGGAAACAGTGGTCTGCAAGGAGCATTAGTTTCAAGAAGCCCATTTGCAGCTCGGAAAATTTCAATTCACTTTTAGAGGTACTTATTTTTCTGTGTTTCATTCACCTCTTATATTTCACTTAAGTTTATATTTAGATTGCAAACGCGAAAGAGATAATGGGTGGATCAATTCCTCGCGAGTTTTTCGGTTTGCCAATGTTACAAAACGTTTGTACGCTTTAACTATGATTAATAGATTTTTTCAGTTGTCTTGTATTCACATTTCATCACCAATAAGTGACAATGATTTACTCAAACTCCAAGCTCATGCGCTTCACCTTTTCGATACTCTGGTGACTTCAAACGGAATTAACCTGTTTCTGAAGGTAGGTGGACATGAAACACTGTCACATGTGTCCTACATGGTAGAAAATGGCTATACTGTTTCTATAAGTATAAAAAAGTTAATTTTACGAAAGGCAGACGTTGATTTAGACTTTGTCTTAGTAAAAGTTAGGTATTCTCATAACCGATTTCGCTCTCAAGTGGTACATGACGTTCCTATGAAACAGAGGCATATTCTGGAACATTCAGCTGAATATCGCATCGAGTTGCGCATGAAATTCTGCGACGAAGTGGCGCATTAAATAAAAAAACTATTTTCCTTTAAAATGTTGTTTAACCAGGAGGTTTTGCCATTTTTTGCTATACTAGTTGAATGGTTTGTTAGAAAAAAGGCCAATTTTACACTAGTTTTGTATGTTTTGATTTATGCAAAGAAGAAATATGGCAAAATTCGCAAAGGAGAAACGCCTGTAAATAAACTGAAATGTTTCAGCAATGGCTTAAAGGACGTCGCACAATTAAAGAAGCAGTCATTGAATGTGTTCTTGAAAGAAATTCTGAGAATGATATGTTTGACGGAATTCCTTACGAAAAACTTTGGAGTCCAGCGATTCACTCGAAAACGGTCGTTGGAGATCTACCAATCGATACATTTCTTGGTGCAGGTTTGTTCTAACTAATGTAAAATTAAGGTTTTTTTAAAGGCAATCGTCACTTTGATGCAGTTTTCGGGATAACGAAAGAAGAGGAAAAATTGCTTGTGATTAAAAGCAGGAACAAATTTCAATTTCTTCCAATCGAGAGCTTTGATAATTTTCTGCAGGCAGCATACCCAGAGTTAGCATTTTAATGGAAAGAGTAAAGCTAAAACTGTTTTTCGATATTTTTTAAAAACTTCTTTTTGCCTATGTTGTTCATTACTGTATGTGAAAGGACTACCATCACCGATTTCGTACGTGTGTGAAACTCTCGGCACTATTATGTCAGACAACCAGAGTTTTCTGCGTCTTTTCAGGCGGGAACATTGAAAATTCAAAAGTGAAGACCCAAAAGTCATTAATGGATTGGACGAGCGCGTGAACATCGTACGTAGTTCGCAAATATTATTTTTGCCACATCAATAATCAAAATGACGCTTCTAGGAAAAACAAATATGAGATTACATGTTTTGAGAATGAACCCAGAAACTAAGTGTTTCATAACCTTCTTTCTAAACTGTAACTGCTGAAACACACAAATGATAAAACAATGTTCTAAATTTCGATCACATTTTAAAAAGAACTTTTAAGCTAATTTAGCTGATTGTTTTGTTTCACAATTTAAAAACTCACCACATTTAGAAAAGGTTTTCCACGAAAAAATTGTAAAAACAGGTAGGTGAATTCGTGAAACCCGTGTACCTGTTGAACAGTGATGGCTTTGCGAGATGTTTGTTGTTTTCTAAACATTTGGCGGTTAATTTATAAGCTGAGCCATCCCTGTTGCAGGTATACAATCAGAAATCAGCTGGAATTTCGTAAACTCCGGACAAATGAGCTCATAGCCGCTTTTGGCGATCAAAATAGGAAATTTCATCACTTTCAGCGGCTATTGCAACGTAATTTCGCTATAAAATTAAACAAAAAATATAATGAAATCGGAATCGAGTTGCTACCACAGGCCAAGTCTATTCCGACGCAAAATTGATGATTTTCTGTGAACAAAATTCCGAATTCGATCGCCGTCGTTTGGTCGAGCATTGATTGTAAATTTAAAAATCAGACAATGCGCAATTTGAATTTTGTGCCACTTTCAATTTAGAAATTCACTAAATCGTTGTTTTGTTGAATGATCGGAGCCATTCCCTTTGAATTGTACCCCCACCCTCCATTCCCCATGTTATAATCATTGTACATTGTTGTTTGTTTCCCGAATAAACATCAAATGATAGTTGTCATTTGTTTCTACGGCATAATCGTGGGTTAGCATTGGCCCAACATTGGTCCACACGGCCAACTGGATAGCGGGCCAGCCCTCAGCAGCTTCTCCTTCCGCCCGTGAGTCAGTGGCTCGCACCTAGGGTTGTCCAAAACGCTAGTTGAGCAGTGAATTTCGCGAAAGCGGGCTAGCTCTGAGCAGCAGTTCATTCTCGCGCAAGCCTGCACCGGCCGCTTTCCTTTTATAGCTGCCACGCACTATCTTATCATAGTGCGACCGTGGCCGAGTGGTTAGAGCGTTAGACTGCAAAACATCTGACTTTTGTTGGTCGCTGGTTCGAGTCCCCTGGCAGCTTTTCTTTCATAACTGGGTTGGAAGGCACCACTATTTCATTTGCGACGCCCAAGATTACTGTATCCTAAAATTTCGATGTCACTTAAGGAAAGTAGGATTGGCGAAGACTATAAAGGTGTTTGTTGTCCTTTCAAGATTTACACAGAACACCTTTGTAGGTCTTACTGGTTACGGACAATTTCTACTAAAAACTGTGATCGACGAAACACACATTTGCATTTGTCAAATAACTCGAAACTCCAATTTTCAGAACATCAAACAAATATTTCTGCCTTAAATAATAAAATCACGTTAAAAACTGTTATGCTTACTCTACTATTCGCTTTCTTCTTAAAGTGATACTAATTTATTTTAATTGTCTTTCGTAATTGCATTGTTCGTTTAAAAATCGTATATTCTTGAAGTTTTCAAATCAAAATTATATTTTTGTTACTGTTCCAACACTGTATCTTATATTAGCTCTTGGGCAAAAGGCAATGAATAATTCGATTTTTTCTGTTTATTCCGTCATCCTTACCAAACAAGTGAGCCAAAGTAGTTTAAGCAAAGAGTATATAATTATTTTTAATTTAAAAAAAAGGAATTTTTTGGACAACGAATTTTAGCTTCTGATAGCTCAAACATCACATCTTTTAAGCTTTAAAGCCCTAAAGAATGAATTGTTACAAAGCTTACTAAAATTACAATGTAACATTCGGATAAACTTAAAAATATATTCTATTTGTTTTGTTTAAATACTTTTCATCAAATTTTCAATTACTATTTTATTTCACTATTTCACTAGTCTTTGTTTATCTAGTTTTTTACAAAACGACAATCAATGATAGCTGTTTTGTTCTAGAATATAAATTTTTTAACTTTTTTGCATTAGCCTGTCCCCGTTTAATAGTCCAATTAAATCAGAAAAATGAACCAGTTTAGCTTGAGAAAATCGTATATTATTTATTTACAAAAAAGGTTAAAAAATAAAAACTTTAAAAAACAGGGTTAAAAATGATTACAAAGAGTGAATTGGTTTTATCTGATCTGATCCCAGATATTGATCAAAGTTATTGATTGGTCTTATCCAAACTCTTCCCACGGATATTTCAATTAACAAATGCTCTTCTCCTTTTGTGATTCCGTAGGATCTGAAATGGGTGTGCAGAAGGAAAATTCCAGCTTTAGGAAAGTGATCTCCCTTGATTTCGTAAAATATCTCAGGATTCAATAAATCCAGAATCGGAATTCCAGGAAAAAGATGGAAATCCAATTCTTCAGGAAAGTTGGCCACAAGGTTCCATTCTTCGATCGAACGTTTTCCGGAGAGCCATTGCTGAAAATTAGATTTAACATTAAATTTACTTTATCTATTCTGGTCGTATCAATGCACTGTTTCAAAATAAAACAATTTTAATTACTTAAAAGTCGAATCAGAAGTCCCTTCGGTGGCCTATCCATCGCTATAAAAATAAAAATAAAACTGTAAAAAGCTTTGTTTCGAACATTTTTTAAAAAAATATTTAAACGAAAATTTCGCAAGAACAATTGCAAAAGGTAAAATCCAAGAATTTAACTAATTTCAGAAAAAACTTTGAAGTCAGCCTAAAAATAACTGAATTAAAGCATTCCTTTCGTTTTAGGAATTAACACAATAATGCAACCGGCTAACTAAAAAAAACTTTAACTGTTTTAAGAAACGGGCGGCTGAGTGTTTCATGCAGAATAAACCAATTCAAAAGTTTTCAGTGGAACAGAAAAAATTTTCTAAAGAAAAAAGAGATGGGAAAATAACGAAAGCCTCTTCAACGTGCGCGCATTCAAGAAAAATTTGCTATAAAATTAATTAAATTTGAAGCAGTGCAAAAATATTTTACAAAATATCGCCTGTAGCACCATAGGTCCTAAACCTAAGGCCTAAATTACCCTCAATTAAAAAAACATAAATATCTAACAAATGTAAAAGAAACTCAAACATTCGCATCAATGCGGGCGTGCTGGAATACATATTCAAACTCAAAGGATTGAAACGTTTTCAGTGAATCATTGAACATAACTTGTAAAGAGATGTAAAAATTGAGTTTATAAAGTCGTTCTTAATGAAAAAGTGCTAAATAAAAATAAATAAAAAATTTCGCTTTTTCCCAAGTTTGTATTTTCCTTTTTCAAGCCCAAGTTTAATCACATTTAAAAGTTTTACGGTACTCTGATAAGCTTTTGACATTTACGAGTATATTCTTTTCATCTACGAGTGAAACATCTTGTAATTAAAAAGAACTAACCTTCAAAACGGCATTGATCCCTTTGGCTGTGACGTGGCAGTATCTGACCATCAGACGAGGAGACTGCAGTTTGATGACGTCATCATCATTGATTGGAGAAGTGACGTGAATATCCAATAACTGAAATAAAAGGATATAAAAATTGTAGTTTGAAATTGCCAAACCTTGTAAACAGCGGGCTGTCGCAACAAATCTGCTGGAATTTCAATTTGACAAGATGCATATAGAGAAGTTGCTCTTGAGAACTGAAAATGGATAAATTAAGTAATCCACCGTTTAAAAGAAACGCCAGAAACCTATTTTTCTTTGGTTACTGTTTGAGGCGTGACTACCCTTGCCGCGGCCGACGATCTCGTACAGGTGTGAAACTCGCAGCGCTCACAGACAACTAGAGTTTTCTGCGTCTTTTCAGGCGGGACTGATAAAAGATCGAAATTTACAACATGAAAAGACATGACACATTTTTTTGATACTTGATTTTACCATTGAAATTGATCAATTATGTGAGTTAAACAAACAATTTTTAATGTAAAAATTTAAAAAAAAACTTGTTTTGTAACTTTTTAAGCAATAAAGTATGAAATCATTTAGTTCGTTTGGGCGTATTCTTTAATTATTCAGTTTTGAGTCGAACATTGTCTTTGTTTTAAGAATTTGAAATGTTCAAAAAATTTCTTTAAAAAAACTAAATATGCCTCATGTTTCAATTTGCCGTAAATAACTCAATCAAACTTTTCTAGACGTTAAATCTGTTGACTGTCCCTTTAAAAATCTCACCTGTACAATTTTGTTGAAAAGAATCGGCCGGCAAAGAACCTTTTTCCAGACTTTGATTTTTTCGGCAGTCCACCCCTTTTTGAATAATGGAAGCATTGCCATGTAAATGTCATCCGTCAATCGCGCCTGAACGAAAATGTTGAAAATGTTCAAAAATTTGAAAACATACCTTGAAAGTTATTTTGCTAAAATGAATACTAATTGGGTCTTCTAAAAGATAACCTAAGGATTTTATGTCTTCCTAAAAAAAAGAAAAACTTCTTAAAAATAGTTTTAACTTGAAACTTTAAAAAATAGCTTAAAAAAGGCCACACCGGTTTTCCGATTTTCCAATTGTCGCGTTTCAGCGGAAGCGCCTTTTTGAGAACTTTTGCGAAATCGAAGGCAAAATGGGAAGATTGGGAGAATGTGGTGAAATCCTTGAAATCGAGCTGAAATTAATTTTTAATTTAAAAATATTGAATTTAAAAACATAAGAAAAATTTAAAGCGAAAAGTAAAACTTACCTTGTTAAGACATTGAAGCTTCATATGATCCGGAAGAGCTTCAAACTTAATTACCATCTAAACGGAAAAAAATGAAAAAAACAAAATGGAAATAGACAAATTAACAATGAAGAAAAAATGAGAAAGAATAAAAAAAAGTAAAAACCCAAAAAGATTCGAAAAATGGGGAAAATTAATTTTGTGACAAATAAGGAAACAATTATGAGGGAAATTAGGTTTTATAAAGAATTTTTTTAAACGTTGGTTTAACATTTTCGTGGTCTTCAAAAACAATTAAAATAAAAAAATATATTGAAAAAAGAGGAAAACATTCTGTTTATAAATGACAACATTATTATTATTGGGATAAAAATTAAAAACAAATTTAAAAAAAATTTAAATTTTTGATATTTGCAAATAATACTTGCTTGCTTGCTGCTGAACAGACACGGAAATACATTTTGTTTGAATTAAAAAAGCAACATTCAACTAAAGCTTCAGCATAACATATTGATTTGCTAATTTTCATTGTTATGATAAAAGCCTTAAAAAAGCGAATTCAATGTTAAACTGATGTTTCACATAAATATGAAACGCGGCTGCCATTTCACACAACGTTGCGCATACCATAATGTCTTTGTTTGAATGGTTACATATGTTTATTTAAACAATAATAAAAATGATCTTGGTATTTAAGTCAATTCGCATTGAACACTGAAACGTTTGCCGTGAAAACATAAACTGAAGAAGCCACTAATGATTTTTAAATGCCAAATTACAAAAGCAAAAGTTCGCCTCAGTTTTTAAATTTTATTTGAAACATCCCATTAATGTTTTCTTCAAATTTAAAAAAGTAGTATCACTTAAAACTGGAAAATAATATATAAAGCAGTTAATTCTCCAAATGTTCAAAATGCTGACATTGCAATTCAACTTTCACGAATGTTTTCTGAAATTTAAAAATCTTAATGTAATTTACAAATTTTTATAAATATAAGTATTTTGGGTTGAATTTGACAAGAAAACACAAAAACGTCATGAATACTAAAGTAAAATCTTATTCTTACATGACTTTTATTACCATTCACACATAGTTCAGAAATTTGAAGTTTGTTCACCCATTTGTAAAAGCATAAAACAGATTTCGAAGAATTTCTTCTTTCTTTGACAACCACAACTATTTTTCTCTTCTCCTCGAGTTACACCATAATTATGAATTTCTGTCTGCATTTTACTCACTCACTAGCTCTCCAACTGGAAATTTAAACCAAACACTACTTACGATTAGGGGAAAGCCAAGGAACTTCAAGGAAATTTTCACGTTTCTCTAAAAAATGGCACTATAACATTGGAACCAACTTAATAACCTTGAAAATCATTTCCTTCCTTTGTCTTTCTTGTCTGATACATGTTTCAAAATTGTAAAATTACAATGTTATTTTTTTATATTAACAAAAAACAAAAATAGTTGAAACAACAACAAAATTTCTTCTTCCGATGATGAAAACATAAATCAAAGCCACATCGCTTTTTTCCAGCTTTTAACTTTGCTTTAATGTTTTCCTGATGTAAAACTAATTTTTTGTAAGGCATGAAATGCGAGGAACTGGCATTATCGACAACTTCGTAGAAATTAAACAACCGATTGATATTCATTGGAATAATACGTCAAATAACTTACAGAAACCATTAACAACAAATACAACAAAGTATTTGTTGTATTAAATGTACACATTTTAATATTAAATGTACACTGAAATTGCCAACACAATTACCATCCATTATTGATTTGCAAATCGGACTTTATTAAATCAAATACATACACGGCCATTACAGTTTGATGAAACTTTTAATTAATGTGCATGTTTCGCTAGTTTTAAAATGGTTTTAAAAATTCTATAGTTTAAAATATTTTAAAATTCTATTTTAAAATTTACTAAACAAAACAAAAGTGATAATTAAATGTTTCTTCAAACTGTAATTGTCCTGGAAAAGTTTCTTTGTTTGATTGTTGCTTCTAATAAGGTCTAGCTTATAAAATCAAAAACAATTTTCACAAGTTTGAACACCATCTTTATAAAGCGAAATAAAACAAAAGCGACATCGCCGCTTTGTTTCAAATCCGCTTTTTTTGGTGCAACAGCAAAGCAACAAACACATCAAAATATTTTATCTGATGGTTTTTTCTTAACAATTTTCATGTTTTTAATTTTTAATTTTTTCACATAACATATTTAGATGGGTATCATTTTCGATTCGCTATCTTATCACCTTCGGGTTCAGTGCTTAAAAAAGGTAAACCAAACAAAACTAAGGTTAATTCGAATAATTTAGTTTAAAATAGAAGAGTTTAAAAATTTTGAGCAATCCAGCTTTTCTTCATCTCAACTTCCTAAAAACGCTAATATCAAGCCTTGGAAGATAACCGACGCTTACATTTTTACTGTTAGTTTTTTTTGTCTATTTTATATTTCCAGTTTTTAGGATGAAAAGATCTATGTGGGAACGAAAAAATTCAATTTCAGAAAAAGTGAATTTGAAAAAAAGGGAAAATTGCTGGAAAACCTTCCAAATCATCCTGTCAAGTACGGGTTTTACGAGTTTGGCATAGAAGTGAGCTGGATCAAGTTGGCATAAAAACGTAATTTTCAGTGTCCCTTAACCGATGTTATCTGTGAGCGCGTGATTCGAATCAAAAGCGCATTTATTATATGGGATGTTCTGTTCATTCGTGATAATTTGGTTTGTAAACCAGAGCTCTTTAACAAATTGATTGAGGTAAAAGTTTGTGTATGTGTGTGTGCGTGTGAATGTGTGTATGAGTTACACTGTGATTGAAAAGATGTAGATTTATGAGTGTGAGTACGTGTGTGTGAGCGTGAGCGTGCGTGTGTGTATGTGTTACAAAAACTTTAGCGATCAAAAAAGTTTTCAGGTTCTGAAACTCAACCAGATATGCATTATGACAGACAAAGTGGACTTACAGTATTTGCTTCAACCGGCAGTCCAAAAGGTTTTTTTTTCTTCATTTTTTTCGTTTTTTTCATTTATGTTTTTTTCGTCAAAACTGATTTTCAGCTAATTGCAAACTATTGGATTCCCAGTCTCGGAGATAAAGAACTACTTCAACTTCAATCAAAGACCATCTATTTGAACGAGAGTCAAGTAACCCATGCTGGAGTCAATTCCTTCATCAAGGTGATTTTTCAACTTTCTTTCCCTTTCCAGAGAATACCATTCCTTTTTCAGCAATGGCTAGCTGGTAAACGCACAATTTCTGAAACTGAACTTAGATCCTCGTTTCCGCCAGGAGAAGACCAAAAGTTCGTCGAAGGACTCAATTTCCAAATCATCTGGAATTCTGAAATCCACTTGACAACCAAATCGGCCACACACCGTCTTCCATGTGGTTTTGTGGCAGACGACATTGACGAAATCTACGATCGCAATGAAAATCCAGACCCGCGAGAAAAAACCGCCCGAATCTATGGAATAGAGGGAAAAATGAGAATTTGATTGTGAAAGTGTTTTACAATATGCTTTTTCTTTTTCCTGTTGAGTGTTTCAAAAGTTGGTTGGATAAGTCGTATGTGGGTTGTGGTAAAAGGGTTTTTTTTGGACTTGTATTGGAGTCAGAAAATGAGTTTTGAGGGAGACGCAATTTATAGAGGATACTACGAGTCAGACTTATTATCCACTACACTTTGCAAATTATAAATATTAAGTTAAATGTGTAAGTTTAATGAATTGATGCTATTTGTATATATCTGTAATTGATGTGATTTTTTTATTTAAATGAATATAAATTCAGTGTTGTGTTGTATATATTGTTGGTAGCTTCAGAAGGGGGTGTGGTCAAACGGGGTGTAGTCTACTTCCTTCCAGAAAAGCAGAAAAAATTGGTCAAAAAGAAAAAAAACGATTACTACTTTCGTCTGCATTGATAAAATTATATGTCAACTTTCATAAGTTTTAAAAATACCACTTAAACATCTTTAAGATAATTATGTAAGATGAAGTAAACGCATAACATTGACAACGACTGAAGTGCCTGGTGAAACAGTTGCATAATTGTTTTTGTGTTGAAAAAATTTAAGAATTCTTCCAGTCAAATTCTTTTTTCAAGAAATCCCACTTATTCTCCAAACATTAAATTTTATTTCTTAAAAATGCAGTTGTGTCTTCTTCCCTGCGTTTCAGATAAACGTTACAAATGCTCACCAACTTAAAATGCAGTGGTCCCCAATTCATGCCTTCTAATTATTTAAATAAAATCAATTGTTAATTTAATGATGAGACAGATGAAACAGTTTTGGTGTTTCATTTCAAAGTTGCAAGAGCAAGTCACGTACAGTCGTTTTTTCTAGAAACCCTTATTATTTTTCAAACAGCAAAACTTGCTTATTTAACAAAAATATGCATGTATTCAAACTTTTCCCACTGTTTCAAAGAAAGGCAATAAAGTTTCGCAAAAATCAAGCGCAGTTGTACCAGTTTTGGTATTTCGTTTAATATGTAGTTACAAGTCAGTCACTTCAAGTAGTTATATTTTAACTCTTCAAAATGTAGTAAAAGAAATCATTTAAATTTATCTATTGAATAAAAAAACAAATTTATGTCAGTATTTCAAACAAATGTTATTTTTTTTCCAAAAATCTTTTTTTGTTGCAAAAATCAAAAATTGAATTTGAGAAGACAACTAAAATTATAAACGTTTGCCAGTATGAGATTCACCTTCGGCAACGTTAATAAAATAATATGTCGCCGTTCATAAACATCAACGGTTCAATAAATTAAGAATATTTTATAAACCCAGGAATCAATTGGGAATCACCTCGCATGGACTTGACCAAAACTAAATTGTTTGGTGAAACAGTTGAACAAGTTTTGGTGTTTCATTTTATTCAAGTACACCAACTGCCTTAACAAATGAAAATTACCCATATGCTAATTCACTCATTAAAATATAATAATTTTTCCAACACCCGACGTTTTTTTCCGACAAACAACGTTTTGTCACAAAAGGGCTGATTAGCATAATATTAGCCTAGCTTTTCGAACAGAGGCTGATGTTTTCTTTAAACCATACGGAGATCACACGTTAAAACCATCGAAACATTGACATTATGGGTAAAACAAAAAATTTGGAAAAGACTGCTCAAAAATCCGCAACACTATTAAAACAACTCTGATACATCAACTCGAAGTAAATGCACCACGTTGACTTGACAACAACTAAAGTGTTTGTAATTTTTTAAAAGTAAGTTTTTTTTAAAGAAATCCCAATTTTTCTTCAAGCATAATTGTTTAAATTAAAATAAAATTTAAAATTTTGAGTTCATTCGAATATTTTAGAGAAACGTTACAAATGCACGCCGAATTCATGTGGGTTTTGTTTTCTGAAAATTATCAAAGCCAATTCAATTGTTTTCATAAGTTAATATTTCTATATACCGCATCACATTTACTTTACAAGAACTAAGCTAACCGGTTTTTGTGTTTACTTTAAAAGTGTTCCTTTAAAAGTTTTAAAACAGTTTTGTTTACTAGTTTAAAAGTCAATAAGTATTTTTCCTTCTTCAAATTGCCCTGATAGTTCACCAATCATCACCATTTCTTTATTGAATAAAAATAAACAAATGCGACCTTTTCACTGTTTCAAACAAAAGTTATGAATTTTCGCAAAAATAAAAGTTCAGTAATGTAGAGTTAGTGAAAGTGAATATTCTGAAAGAGTTAAACGAATTGTATTGTTTTCTTACAAAGGTACAATATTCAGTCAACTCAAGCAGTAGTAAGAAGTTCACCAATCATTATAATGTATTTATTAAATTTAAAACAAATGTGAATTTCAGCCACTGTTTCAAAAAAAAGGTATACATTTTCGCGAACATCAAGTGCAGTGGTATCAAGGAATCTAAGAAAAACAGTCTATAATCATATTCATTTCTCGCCGTAGTTCACAACAATGATGCAAGATCTACAAATAAACGCAACAAAAATTAACTTGACAACAGCTAAAGTGCTTCTTGAAACAGTTGCACATTTTTTAAATTTCAAAATGACAAGAATTATTTAAGTAAATGTGTTTTTTACGAATTTCCAGTTTTCATATTGAATTCACAAGAACTTGACTAACCAGTGAAACAGTTATTCCAGTGTTTAGTTTAAAAGTTTTTTCTTAAAAAGTTAAAAAGTTGTTTAGTTTAAAGGTCAAGTCCTGTCAAGTATTTTTTCTTATTCAAAATTACCTAAAAGTTCAAAATCACCAAAATTAATTAACTGGAAATAATTGCGACTTTTCACACTGTTTCAAACAAAAGCTATGCATTTTTACAAAAATTAAAATGCAATATTGCCGAGATAGAAACAATAATTGCATTCATTTATACAAAATCAGATGTAAAATACACAATACCACTGTCGTAAAATTGACATTATGTGGTAAAACCTACAATTGAATTAGAAGAGATTCTCCGAACATCAACACGTAGTTGTTTTCAAATATTGTTAAAACAGATTATGAAAAAGCAAATAAAATTACGAATTTGAATGTTGTCCAGTGTTTCAAATTCGTGTTACTAATGCTCGCCAAACACAAAAGCAGTGTTTCCATATTTCATCCTTGTCTGAATTTTTCAAGTCTGATTTCCATAGTTTAAAAAAGAAAAAAAAGTTTTGTAATCATATGCATTTATTTCCAGAAAAAAGATTGTGACTTGAATCATAAGACGAAAAAGATGAAACTTAGACATTACAATAACACAAATAATTTAAACTGGTAATTAACTAAACACTTAATATTAAGCAACATCAATAACACAACTCTCGTACATCTCATCCAGCCATCTATCAAAACAGCCAACTGGCTTCAAACAAACAACTTTGTCGTATACTTCCAAGATCAGATTTTCTTCCTTGCCAATAATTCCATAGATTCGAGCAGTCATTTGGTAATTGAACAACTCCGCAATTTCATAAAGTTTCACCCAATTGTCTCTTTCAAATTCCACTGGAATGGAATATTTGTGTGATCTTGTTTCCAAATGAATTTTCTCGTTCCAGATGAGTTGGGAATTGAGTCCTTCAAAGAATATCCAGTCTTCTTCTTCATTTCGAAACCTGGAAGCTATTTCAACTTCCGTTATTTGACGATCACCGGAAATCCATTCCTGAAAATGAAATTAGGTAAATAAAAATATAAATAACCTTAATAAGGGTATTCACTCCATCGTGGGTCACTTTTGACTTCTTGAAAGCAATGTTTTTCGATTTCATTTGAAGAAGTTCTTGATCACCGAAGGAGGGGTTCCAGCAGTGAATAAAACACTGAAATAGATGTAGATTGTCTTGTTTGTTGCAGAGATAGCTTATGTTACAGCTACTGTATTCACAATTCTTTAGGTTACAGTGTTGACACCTCTTTAAGGCAATGTTTCAAAGGCGTTGGGTTAAAAATGGGGGCCAGTCAGGGGGCCTTTTGTCGCATTTTCACCACTTTGGGCTTCTATTTATGAAATTAACGAGGCATTTTTAACCCTAACAATTTTATATTTTTTGATCTACGTTGCGAGATTTATTCAAAAAGCCAAATCCCTTTAATCATATATCGAAGTTCAAATTAAACCAAGAAAAAGAGTCCTTACTGCCAATTTAACAATTTTTTAAGTGTACTCATCAATAGAACCCAAGAACTGAAGCCAGATCAAATTTTCTGGTTTATACAGCACCGATGAAGTTTAAAATCAAGTGGCTTACCTTTTGTACTACAGGCTGCAGCAAATACTGTATGTTGAATTTTTCATCCTCAATGTGTAGCTCTTCAGGTTTCAGTATCTGAAATAATACAATTTAAGAAAGATTTAGGTATGAAAATGTCTCAGCTAGTACATTTTAATCGGGCGCTGAATCTTAGTTTAATGACGTCAGGTTATTTGCAATTTTCCATAGGTCTGTAAAATCAATTAACTGAAAAGAAAGCAGGAAACGGCTTCCTACAAAACAAACGTCGGAAGTTCGAATCCCAGGGGCAAAAATTTTTGTTCCTATTATTAGTTGGATGTTTGTAGTAAAAAATAATAATATTTTGAAGTATGTCTATAATCGGAATCTGTTTACAGTGCTCTTGGTATGAATGAATAACCAAAAAAAGTGATTTTTGTAAATTAAAATTTATGCGAATAGCCGAAGAAAATCAGAAACTATACGGAAGAATACGCAAATTTTAGATCATACAATATTTCGACAGCATTTCACTGTTTAAAACGCCTTACTTGACGTTTTCACAGTTTAACATTTTTAGATTTTACACTGATGTCTTCATCACAATTGGATATTGTAGCTTCCAAGACGACAACATTTTCAGAGAAATTTTACAAACCTTTATAACTTTATTGAACATTTCCGGCCTGCATGCCACTTTCCCGGAAATTTTCATGTTTTCCAGCATTATTGATTTGGCGCCAATGCGAATCAGACGATCGCAGGTGATCGCAATCGGTTAAATCACACTGAAAACTAAACTTGAAGAGAGAATTTTTAAATTTTCATACACTTTTCAAAAAAGACTAAACTTGCTTACCTCTATTCCGAACAAATAAAAATTGTATTTCACAGGATGTTTCAGCAGATCTTCCATTGTTCCTGCTTCATCTTCACATTCTTCGAGACTGTACGATTTTAAATCGTCCAATCCAAAAAAGATCTTTTCATCCTTAAAATAAGTTTGAAATTTATTTAAAATTTTCAACTCACATTCAGCATCCAGCCCTTAAACTTTTCCACGATTGGTCTGATTTTGGAAGATTTGCAAAGTTGGAATGCAAATTTGCTGCTTTTTTCAAACCTTTTAAAATCGTTCAATTCAAGCTAAAATTAATTGAAAAAATTTGGAAAATTAAACATCGAGTTGATTTACCTTTTTCAAACATTAAAGCTGGGTTCCATAAGTCAGCGAATCAAAGGCGAAGACCATCTGAACTTTACTGCATTAAAATTTATTTACCGAAAGTTGAACAATAAACACATTTTTAATTCAAAAATTTCTTAAAATCATGGGTGCAACACTGGGGTAAGCTAAAAAAAAACTGTTTTTTTCAAATATAATTCAAATTATCAATAATTTGAACGTTTTAAAACAAATAAAATAAAAAGTGGACACAAAATACTTGAAAACCTAATCGATTGTCCAGTAATGTAAGTCCTGACAGAATAAAAAGCGATTAAATAAAGCGGCGAGTAACTAGACCAAGCCAAAATTAATTGGCTTTTTTAAACTAACCCAATCAATAAAGTACAATATATAAATATAGATAAAATCAGCCTTTCTTAAAAAAAAGTACAAAGCAAATTATATGATGTTTTGGAAAAAAATTTTAGGCTTTAATTTTATTTTTTTAAAATCCAGAACTTTTTTCTAGGAATGTTTCATACAACGAACTTATAAAATTTTTTCGATTAAGATGTATTGGTACTTGTGGATTCAAAAAAATAATTTTAAAAATGGCAGATTAATGTTGAACTTTCCCAGCCAAACTAAATTGACAGAAATTAATTGGAATTAAAAACAGTTATAATTCTTGGAAGAAACCCTATCTAAACATTAAGGAAAGCTCAATACCTTTAGAAAACATTGTGAGAATAAAAACAAATCTCGACTATTCCATTTTTAAATTTAATTGAAGCCAAGTAAATGCTTTGAATTGGACGCAGCATTTTTCCTTCATTTAAAAAAAGAAACATGTAATTAAATATATCGTGGTTTAAGAGTTGGGATAAATTGCGTATTTTAATCAAACCTGCGAATCACTCAGTAATTGCTTGCCTTTTTTGGCTTTGCTTTTATTATTAATCTGAAACACGCGAGTAAAAACAAATTTCTCAATTATTAAAAACTGGCAATGAACGCATCAAAGAATGATTGTTAAATATTATGTATTTTGAATTTTTTTAATAATGATTACAGACAATACAAAAGAAAATTGTATATTAAAGTATGAAATGTTTTATTTGCATTACAACATACAAAATACAATTATAGGAAACATTGAATTTTCAACCAATAACTGGGCCAAAACCAGCCTTCTGATATTTTTCATTCACCCATTCTTCGAAACATTCAACGTTTTGAAGCAAAACATTTCTAGTATTCACAATAATCAAAATCTTCTCTTCCCCTTGGATCACTCCATAAATTCGAGCGTTTCTTCTACCGCAAAAAGAAGCTGGTATACCATAAGTCGAGCCTCTCTTTTCCAAGTGAATCAGGTAACTCCAAACGGGCTGAAACTGGATTCCCATTAAAATGGTGAAATCATCCTCTTCTGGAAAGTTTCCTTCGAACTCACAGGAGACAATCGAGCGTTCAGAAGCCAGCCATTGCTGAAACGAACATAACAATTTTTACTTAAAGGTTTTACCTTTATGAATATATTTATGCCTCCTGGTGAAATTAAAGAATGTGTCAATTGAATATCAGGAGATTTTATTTCATGAAGATCGCCGTCAGCCAAACTTTGGTCAGTGTAAAAAACTGCTGGGATCTAGCAGAACGGTTGAAACAACTTGAATGTTTTACCTGTTGAACTGCCGATTGTAAAATATAATCACGGGGGATATTTGGGCATGTAACCTTGAGGTACTCGATTTTAGACAACTGAAACACGTTTGAAAGTGGCCAACTCACTCACTCACTCACTCTCTCTCTCACACACACACTCGCTCACGTACTCACTCACTCACAAACCTCAATAAGTCTGTTAAAAGTAGTTAGCAAACAGTCAATCTTCCAAAATTGCAAGCATTTAACAGAGCATGAATTGGGAAACAGTGTAATCAGAGACTGACAGAGTTGTTCTGAGAGTGGCACCTGATTTCTGAAGTTGTTTAAATTTCAATAAGCATCCTACCACAATTTTTAAACGATACATAACCAATTTAATAGGCTCTCTCAGAATTTCCGATTTAAAAGAGAAAAAATATCTGTTGTTGAAAGTAACTGGCATTGAAAAGCTCCCATTGACCTAAAACAATGGAAAACACTTTCTCTTAAAAAACGAACTTCTTTGATTTTTCCGTTGCGCATTGATAGGGGAAGCTTTTGCGTCACGTCGGTAGCCATACTGATGGATGAAAAAGAACTCCAATGTGCGAAAATCGAACTAAATAGAAAATTTATTAATTTTCGCGATTGGAAAACACCTTTCTTATACATTGCCACTTGATGTGCTCCGGAAGAAGTTCGAATTTAATGACCATCTAAAGAAGACTAGATTTAGTTCAATACTAAACTCAAATGGTAATGAAACATTGGAATGATGTAACAAAAACTCTGGATTCAAGGTTTGAAATGGGTGAAGGGTACATTAAACAAACGAGCGGAATTATTTCCTTGCGTTCAGCGTGGTGGATTGATAAACCGATGGTTAAATTTTAATTGAAACATTGATTTGACAAAAGGAATTTAAAAAAAAAATTCAATCAACGAAATTAAATTGATTTTCCCAATTTAGAAAGATTTTTTTTTAAATTTTTCAGGAACAAACCCGAAGTCGGGCCAATTTTTCAAATTTGATTTAAAAGCGATCGTTAAACAAAGCGACAGTCTCGAAACCCCTTTTGGCGTTTTTTTATTTCCGCTTTATTTCCTTTTTTTGATTTGATTAACGTGTTGTTTTATCAAAAATTGTGTAAAAAATATAGATATTACTGTTTCCATGAAATAACAGAACCGTTAAAAATTAGATGTCAAAATCTGTTTTTGTTAAAAATGAAGCTAAAACACAATGAGCGGCCAGTGAAATCAACATTTTCAAATGTTTAATTTTAAAAAAGCCGGTAAAAAGCAAAGAATACATCATTTTAAAATTATAAGCGATTTCGAATTAAAGCGACAATATCGGTTCACAACCCTTTTTGGCTTTTTTATTTTACATTAATTTTTTTTAGCTTTTCAACGCTGCACTTAAAATTTTAAATTTTATAGCAGTCAAAACATGGGAAAAATCGAGACGAAAGAAAGAAAAGTCGAAAGTGTTTTAGACTGAAAACGTTTAAAATTTATTTCAAGGAGAAACATTGAAATACAATTATAAAATGTAATAATTAAATAATCTGCAAATGTTTTTCCAACAGAATTAGACTTGCAAACACAAAAAGCATAAATATAAATACAGTTAAAATAAGGCAATTCAAGAGAGCTGTTATCAAACCTTTCTCACGCAAATGTTTTTTGCAGAAACAGTGACAAGCATTTCCTGATTGGCGAATTTAAATTCATAAATTCGTGCCTGCTCATCAGGAAAAGCTCTATTACGCACTAAATTGGTATGTAACTCAGACGGAAGATGTATCTCAGAATAGTCGATTCCATGCAAAATTCTATCATCTTCGTGGTTCGGAAAATGGCCGGAGAGCTCCCAGCTTTTTATTTCAAGAGTCCCTCTAACGATTTTCTGAAAATTAACATTTAGGATAAAATATTTGAGAGAAAACCCACTTTAAGTACTGAATTTATCCCGGCAGGTGTGATAACTGGACCACCAGGCGTGTTTGAGCAAGAAATGTCGAGACTTGGAGAACGAAGCTTTAAGAGGCAGTCATCGCTGATATCACAAGTGGCATGAACTGTTTTAACCTAAAATTAATAATTAACAATGGTTTATTGAAAGCAACCTTCTGGACGGCCGGTTGTAAAAGGAGAGCAGTAGGGATGCTTGATTGCAACTTGATATGCAGGGTTTGAGGTTTGGCCAACTGAAACATGGAGCCTAGTAAGTAGTGAGATAGAGAAAATCAGAGAGAGAGAGAGAGAAATTACCTTAAGTAATTCATTAAATAAAAAGGGATTGCAATTGACTTTTGCGTAAAGTCCAAAAATCAATTTATCGGTTTTCCAGCCGTCTTGCAAGCATTGAATGATATAGTTGCAAATATCATCACATACGACACCCTTAAATGTTTCTTTTCTTTTAAAAATCAAATTATTTACCTGGAGGCTTATAAGGCGAAAATCGAAACGGAGTGATGGATCTGCATTGTTTGTGGGCATAGTGCACATCTTTTTTTGGGAGTTGTAAAATCGTATTTTGGAATTGTCAATCTGAATTTAAATTTTATAAGAGTTTTCCAAAATCCAACTCCGGATATTTCCCAGTCAAACATGCTCATTGAAATCTTTGACTTCACTTCCTCTGATCTTTGAAATGAGAGGGTCGAACTTCTCCGAATTTTTATAAAGTCAAACATTTCCATCTGAATTGGATTTTGAAATTTAATTTGGAATTAAAAACTCTACCTTTTGCACGCATTGGAGCTGTATGTGAGTGGGGAGGGAAGAAAGCGGAATCATCTGAAGAAAACACGATGCAAACTGTATATTTTCACATTATTTTGCAACATGGAAAGAAACATTCAATGAGATTAAAAAATAAAATAAAATTCGAAATGTTAATAAATTTGGAAAATCGAAAAAAAACTTTTCTGGTTATAATTAATCAACATTAGTATTCTTTGAGTACAAATAAATAAATAAAATGATATACAAACTATGAAAAATAAGGGGGTAATTGAAAGATCAAAGATAGAAATTTCTATTTCAAAAAACATAAAAAATTGATTTTTGTGATAAATGCAAAATAATAAAATTATAGAACGGATATAAGTGTCTGCAACATAAAAGCAATGTAGTCGCAAAACGCATCGATTTGAATTTATTTAATTTTCATTGAAGAAAGCGTTAAAAAAGCTGGTTCAAAGTTTAAGCTGTTTTACATGAATATGAAAAGCGGCTGTCCTTTTATACCAAAAAGCTCCACCGTTGCTACTAACGGTTTTCTTTAAATGGTTGGATATGATAAAAACAAAAAGGAATTTAATTTCCAAGCGAATGCGCCATAAAAGCTCAGACTGGAAACTCAATCACAATCTTTTAACGTAAAATTACAACCAAAATTATTTATTCTTGCGGTTGATTTTGCTATAATAAAAGGAAAGCTTCATCTCTCCTTTAAAATCCAATCTGAAACACCCGTCAATTTTTTTAAAACTTGTATAGCTTCAAAAAGCTAATGAAAACTTAAACTGGCAAAAAGCCACTCATAATTTTTAAACGTCAAATTCCCTATAATAATGTTGTTTCATCAACTTTTATTCGCCTAATAAAAGAAATATTTCGGCTATGCTTTAAAATCTAATCTGAAACACTCCGTAAATGTTTTCTTCAAACATAAAAAAGTAGTATCACTCGAAATCTGAAAAAAAGTGTCCAGCTGTTTAAAAAAGCTATTTTACCAATTTATCTAGCTGGAAAGTTTTGTAAGGCTATCGCATAATTGTGAACTTTATCAAACAAAAATAAAGTCAACACCTTACATTATATTTTCACAACGCTTCCGCGAACTTTCATACATTTCAGAATAGTTTGAAAATTGGTATTGCAAAAAAAAATTATTCACCTGAGGAAGGAAATACTTCTCTTAAAAAGACAACATTATTAATCATGAAAAGATTTTAGAAGTAGAAAGAAATATAAAAAAAACCAGAACAGAATGGAGCGTAACAAACATGTAACAGACAAACGAATGAAGTCGCAGGCTAGACAACTAACCGCGGCGCTGCCGATCCGCTACGGGTGTCAGCCACGGTGCTCTGTGACTCTGCAGACGACCGGAGTCACAATGATAAATGAGGCAGACACGCGAGGAAGGCCAAATTTGAATAGTGTAAACGCAGGACACGTAGTTCGCCATTTCACCACAGTCTGTGGAGGAACGTCATCTACAAACGCCATATTCGGCCATTTTCAGCCTCAATAAATTTTTAAATAGGCATTTTTAACCTAAGAAATTTTATATTTTCTTGATCAGCATTTTGAGCTTTATTCATAAGGCAAAACTGTAAAAGCCCCTTGATTGTCCCTTCAGATAGTCAAAAGCTATGTTATTCAATATGCATAACAATAGACAATCGGGGTCAACTAAGAACGAATACAATCATGGCTTTACTAAAATTGTACTCTCGACTTCAATTTCGATAGGATCAACATAAAAGAGCTAAAATGTATTTCGAAGAAGGGTGTGAAGATGGCCCCAAAGTTTTAAACCCATTTTAAAAGAAACGTTTCTTGCAATATTGCCAGATTTGCCGTTGCGTGTTTAATTTCAACAATTAATTGGTTGAATTTTGCATAGTTAGGGAGTAATCCATTAATTTAATTAAGTACACTCCTTACGAGCTTCAGTAAACTGTCGATTCTATTGCTCCAAATAAATTTCATGTGTTTTTGCATAAAGCATTTTCTGCCTTTTCAGAAACCAATTCACATCATTAGAACAAACATCACTCCTTTGTTACAGTAAAGAGTTTTTGGAAAAACTTTATTTTGAAAAATAATGGACAAAAACAGCTGGAAATTGAAAAAACAGCTGATTGTTTCAAACGTTTGGCGAATGTATGTTTTTTGACGGCTGTCACTGTCGTCAGATATTCTTTGTAACTTCTCCTCCTGACTGAAATGGAACCATTCATCCTTCATGGAGGCCTTCCTCCGGGTTATCGATGCAATATGTATGAAAATGTAATTAGCATAAGTAAAAATAATCTTCCAGAGTGAACAATTGGACCTACGAGCGATGGTTGGAAGAGGGAACTCCCCGAGTTATTTTGGGAATGTACCATCTCGTTTTTGGAATTTTCTGTTTTGTATGTTTCAAAACTAATAAAATTCCACCTGAAACATTCAGCTACTCTACATTCCTTGTTGCGTAGTTATGCTACAGAAGAAACTTCGCTGTTTCGTGGCCTACAAATTACTCTTTCTAATTACGATCTGTGAAATGTACGGCCTTTTTCTGAACTCCATTGGATCAGGCATATTCTTTATCAAGGGTGTGGTATTCTGTAATTATCCAACGCTCATCTATCTGTTGGTTGCGGATCAAAACGTGAGTCAGTGTGTGAGTGAGCGAGGGAGCCACTGGGTCAGTGAATCAGTGAACACGTGAGCACGTGAATGAACATTACTTAGTTACTTGGTCTGGAACGTGCTTAAGTTGTTGTCTTCTCGGTTTCACAAGGATAATCGATTTATGGAGTGCTTCACTACACGACAAACTTTTCAAAGGTTTCATTCAGTACTCTTTTTTCTAGACAGGACGGAGTTTAAGGAAAACGTGTAATCTTCTATTTCATTGTGATTTTCACCTACATGATATATTTCTGGCTGTTTGCCAATCCAATCTTATTCAACTCAAGAATGATGACTTGGGTCTTTGATCCTTTAGTATATCCGGACGGCAGCCACGAACATGCAAGTTTAATTTTAAAAAAAAATAAAATAAAGAAATTAAGGACTATGTATTTTACCCCTTAATAATAAATAACGAAGGGACTGCTACATTCATAGTTTTTCTCAACCTAATATTTTTGCTCTCATTTACGTATAAGGCTTTATTTTTTCAGACGAAGTTGACAAGTTCACAAAAACAGGTATCAAACTCTCTCTCTCTCTCTCTCTCTCTCTCTCTCTCTCTCTCTCTCTTTCTTTCTTTCTTTCTATATCTCTCTATCTCTCTCTCTTTCCATTTCTCTTACCAAATGGTAACTTTAAGATGTTCATTCAAAGTGCATTCACAAGTCTCAACATTTTCATGACCGCCAGTATTTTTGTCTCCTACCTTTTCTTTGATGGTGGCTTGTTTCTCAATTATCTTGGTCTTCTGTTCTGGCAATTGTGCACCGGTAACCAAAACAAAAAAGAGCAAAGTTCACTTTTCAGCTGGGGATTTGATTCTATTTCTTTGGATCAACAAAACAATGAGGGAGGGTGTTGCCCAACTATTGCGGGGAATATTCTTGAAACCAAAGAGCACTACAGCTGTTCAGATGGAGAACCATACTTTTAAGAATACCGCTGTCATCACTTCGATCGAATGATCCATGTAATATAATGTTTTATTAGAATTATTTTTTTAAAGTAAAAAATGCATTTTTAGATGCTCGAATATCTAAGATTCAGGCAAATTCACATGTTTAACAGTAACTGTTTCATTTTTGAAAACTAGATGGAGATTTACTGAAACATGCATTTGTTGTGATGGAAAACTTTAACAGAACTGTAATAAGTTTACAAGAAACTTGTGTTAAATAATCGATAAGCGAAGCCAGTAGTAGTTAACATTTCAAATGATTGGGATAATGTGAAAAATACGTCCACTCTCTAAAAAATATTTAAATGATACATACGCATTTCAAGGTTCGTAAAAAACATATATGAATATTTTTGCTCAAAACAATGGAAATTCGATTATTGATGTTGTTAATGTTTCACCGTCAAGTTATTTCTGAAAAGATTAACCAGGGTCAATTCGTTCATAACCGGATTCTCTATTGACTCTCTCTCTCTCTCTCTCTCTCTCTCTCTCTCTCTCTCTCTCTCTCTCTCTCTCTCTCTCTCTCTCTCTCTCTCTCTCTCTCTCTCTCTCTCTCTCTCTCTCTCTCTCTCTCTCTCTCTCTATCGTGATAACCTCCTCTTAACAAAAACACATTCATCATTTATTCACCTCCTCCAACGACAAATTTCCTCCTCCATCCATTCATAGAAATCGGTTACAGTTAATAATTTTATCTTTATTATGAATTAAACCAAAAAAACCAAAATTTAAAATAAATTAAACCAAAACCAAAAACCACAAAAAAACGACCGATTATAGAATTTAGAAAAAGACCTAGTTAGTTTTTAGATACTATGTTGTTCAGCTTTCTTTTCTGCATTCCATTGATTTTTTGTTGGATTTTTCCCAAAATGCGCCCAAAATACCGCTGCCGGCGGCACCATAAATGACGGCGACCATAAATGAGTATTCGCTAATAGTAGAAAAGCGTTTATGTCCAAACAGTACGTTTTTGCAACCGAAACAATCTAAAAACTGAGTTTCCCGTTTAACCGTTAGTCTCTCACCAAATTGATACACAAACCCACCCCAACGCGATGTTTGTCTCATTCCCAAGGTTGAACCGGTTTCTTATCACAAAGGGACTTCTATTTAAACTCAAGTAACCATAGACTGCATCAAAATGCTTCCTCTTTTCTTCGTTCTCCTCCTCGCCTCTTCTTTCCTGGTCAACGCCGATGACGCAAAGGAGCTGGAAGACTGCATGAAGGAACTGAGCACCTTCATCAGCAAACCCGTCTGCATGACTGAATTCTTCGAAATGCAGAAGGAAATCGCGAAGAAGGGAACGAAGCTGCCGGAGATTGTCAAGAAGTGCAAGGAGGCCCTTGAAAAGGTGAGGTTTTCTTTGGATGAAGATTTAAAGTTGAATTTTCAGTGCTCGAAGGCGTGATGAATTTCTTTGAAGTCAAGATTCTCCATTGATAAGTAATGAAAATTCACTTTTTTCTCTTTCTCTAAAGTATGAACAAAAATTAATTTTTACATAAAAGTAATTGTCCATGTCAAAGTATCCGCGAGGATTTGTGGAAAGAATAAAAATAGATTGTAACATGCAAGTGATGAAAAATGACCATGCATTAATATTTATTTGAAAACTGTGAAAACATAATTCGATTCCAATTTTTTTTAAAAATCTTGTTCAAATATTACTTTTCTTTTAACATTTTACGTACCACAAAACCAAAAAGCCGTTTCTAATCCTACATCCGATTTAAAAAAAAATCAAACATATTGCGGAAATAGAAGTAGTTGTGTTTCAAAAATTAGTTCTTTTTGATTCAAACTGTAAATATTAATTATTCTTAAAATTAAAATTGATTATCAATTTCATAAAATAAAGTACACTTCGAAAATGGCCTTTATTTTCGTTTTTTTCGTCGAGGATTTGAGGCTTCGTAAAATTCTGCAAAATGAAAATTTTCATTGCGAGGATCAAAGACGAGATTGCTCCAAAGGTTTGCAAGAATTTATTAGTTCTTGAGTGAAACATACAACAGACAAAAGATTTTTAACAGAACACAGCATCCAAATTCACCGACTAAAAAAATTAAAGTTATATTGATTTTAACGGATTTTTAAAAATGTTTTAAACACGTAATTTTATGTGTTTTCTTTTTAATTTAAAAACGGAAAGAGAAACTCGAAGGATTGATGAACTACTGTAAATTGGACACTCCTCATTGAATTTTTATCTTCATTTTATTTGGTATTCACAAAGAAGGAGGCAGTGTAAAATAAAATCAATGAATTGAGGCTGGTTGTGAATTATGATGTTTTTAATGCTTTAAGATACGAAACAATACTATTTTGAAAAAGCTATTTTGTCAAATTTGTGCCGTTCATAGGTTTCTGCGGTGTTTATACAAGGTCTCGCCGCGAAATCGGCTGAGACAACATAATAATCTTGCGGCAACGGCAGAATCAATAGCACTCTTATCATTCGTCTTTTGATCTCTCGTTTAATGGTTCATCAATTTATTTCCCCATTTTGAAATTCTATTTCTTTTTAAATTAATTTTTTAGATGACGCTAACATTTAGCCAGCTACCTAGTCACATTCAGTTACAAATTCTAAACAAAGTAAGTAAAAAAAAATAATACTTTAAAATAACATAAACAACTTTTTCAGCTGCACTTTAAAGAATTCGCCCGTTTCCGGAAATCTTCTGTTTCATCCTTTGCCATATCGGAATATGTAACAAAGAAGCTACCGATTAAAGTTTACAAGTGGAATATTAACGGTGTAAGATTTAAAACTTAAGTAGTAATTAATAATTGATTTTTTAGGTAAACGACAGTGCACTAAACATCTGGGAACATTCGGTTCCTCTTCATGACAACTTACTAAATGCACCAGTTAAAATCAACTGCGTCTGGATGGTTATTGAGGTAATTTTCACTTTTTGTTTGTTTACAAAACTTTAAATCACAAAACTTTTCAGACAAATCTGACGAACAACTTATGTCTCTACCTGATTCAATGTCTGGAGAAATCCTTTTCGGCCAGTGGAATCAACATTCTAGCTGATGTAGTTTGTAGTCCGGAGCTCTTCAATCGATTGATTCAGGTGAGAGATTTTGCCATCTGGCTAGCTGAAATTTAACCGAATTTGTTGAAATGAAATTTTTGGCTAAACGACAGACAAACATGATCTTTTTTGGCTTTCGGGGGCTTAGCTGGGTGTCTCAAACAGTATTCAATAAACATGATAATAGGCGTTCAGCCTTATTTTTGTTATTTTTAATTAAAATATTCCATTTTGATTGTTTCACCAGTTTTTTTAATTGGAAAGCTTGTTTAATGTGGTGACCTTCACAAGCTGTTTGCACTTTGCTATGATAAGCTGGCCGAAGCATGTCAAAGATAAGAATTTACCTTGCTGTTGTGAAAAATTGTTGTTGAACAGCTAGAGGTTAGTAATGTTAATTTAAAAAGTAGTGTATTTTAAATTTTTACCGAAATGTTTGACTCAGGTAACTCCAAATTCGATGCATTGGGTAGGTATTATTCCAAATTATTTTTCGTTTGGTAAAAATTTGTGTTTATCGATGGGGCTTAACAAAGCTTAACAAAATTCACAGTTAGCTACAATTATTGTGACGTGGACTCTATAAGTATGTATGGAAACATATAAATTAAAGGCCCTTAACAATTGAAGTCGGTTCCGCACAAAAGTAACGTGTATAATAGGCGAATTTTTAAGTTTTTGACAAACATGTCAATGTTATTTTTTGTCACAATGTAAAAATGAGGTTGTTATTGTTTCACAAAATTAATTTTGACCTCTTCATCTTACTATTCAGATATGTAGGCCCTTCTAAGGCTATTTTCCAGTTCCTATTTGCATTTAGCGATCTTAAATTGACTGTAACTCGGCCAAGATACCTTGTCATACTACGCCAATAATATCTCACATAACATTTAAAAAAAATTCACTAAATAATAACGTTAACGCCTTGTAACGTTTGGCTGACAGTCATAATTGGAAGCTTGGTAACCGTTCTTTCCGATATGAAAATTCTTCCAATTGCCCCGTTACAACGTGAGAATTTGCCACATTACTCCACTATTTGTGTTCGAATTGATACTTAGCCAAAAAGAACACAAAAATCAGTTGATCTAGCTGTCTCACATTTAAGAAAATCCATTTTCAGCTTTCCAAAGCCAAAAAGATCTCAAACGAGCATGCTTTCATGGACCTTAACTCTCCCTACTTGCAACAACCGGCTGTTCAAAAGGTAATTCAATTTTATATTTACTTTAAACTCGAAATATTTAGCTGAAATCCATCTTGGGAGCCCTTTCCATCCATGATGCTGATTTGGTCAAATTGAAAGCTTGGGATCTGGATAACACTTTCATGCTCTCGGCTCAAAACAGCTTCGTGACTTCAATTGGAATCAATGTTGTGCTAAAGGTGAGGGTTTCACTTTTAAGTAAACAATTTGTATAAATTATTTTAAAGATTGAAAAAGTCAAAGAAATTTCAATCTAAAATTTTTAAGACCATGTCTCAGTAAGGGTCGACATGGCTTTTTCGAAATAGGGACATTCGCCGAGGAGTGTTTAGATGAGCTCAAACATACTTTTTGAACATCAAGTGGTTTATAGAAATGGGTTTGAGACACTTTGAAGAAAATCTTAAATTCAAATTTTCGCGCGGGTTACTGTAGCTTTGCGGAACTCGATTTTCAAGGGTCATGTGATATATCGTTCGAATCCATATTGCATTTAGAGCAATTTTGTTAACTAAATCAACATTGAGATCTCAGTCAGGAAACCAGATATATCAAATTCTTTTCACTCGATGGCTCATAAGTTCACTAAAATATTATTTAAAATTAAAAATGGAATTGTGTATCTGGGATTTTTTGATATGTTGTCAAGCATCAAATTCTGAACAAAATGAAACCTTAAGATCAAAATTTGAGGAGGCCCCAGATAGCTTTAGACAACCAAAATGCGTAAAATAGGTGACGTTTTGACTGCAAAAATTTTCACTCAATTTTATCCGAAAAATTTTTTTGCTTCAGAACTTACTGGAAACGCTTTGTATATTGTTTTTATAATATATAAAAATTTACCAGTCGATCTCAATCATTTTGAACGAAAATTTATTTTTCAGATCGCGAATTTGAAAGATAGCCTGATCAAAACACCACCTTGCGGCGGCTTTTTCGCTATCAAAGTATACCTGGGGCCTCCTCGATTTTTGATCTTGAGGTTTTGTTTTGCTCAGAATTGAATTCTCTACAACATATCAAAAAATCCGAGATACAAAATTCCATTTTTAAAAGTAAATTTTGTTTGAGTGAAAAAATCTTCACTTTTTTGCCTTTCGGAGGGTCTAACTCGCTTGCGACTCTAACAATCATGTTTTGTCAATTTACAGTGTTTCTCAGAATAACATTTCAAATCGATTGACACCTTCAGTTTAAAATTTGGTCCACGTTGAACGGAGATAGAAATTTGACACATTAGGCCACGCCCACAAATAGCCGAAAATCGATAATTCCTAATTTTGTCAGAAATGACATTTATGGGTCTAGGTAAGTGCCTGGACATCATATCAGCCCAAACAAAAAATATTTTTTGGCGAATGTCCCTCGGGTGATCCAGCCTTACTGAGACCTCGTCTTAATATTTGAAATTTGCATTTTTTTTTGTTTTTTTTCTTCGTAATAATGTTTCATGCAGGTTTCACCTAAAAATCATCTTAGGGTGATTGTTGCTCCTACAGTTCTTCAAAAAATTCTTAAAATATATAGTAGTTCAAAAAAGGGCAATTTATGCCAAAATTTCAAACATCCTTATTTTGACAAAGATATAGGTTGTAGTCACCAATCGTAGAAAATTGCGTATGCTCTATAAAAATGTTTTTAAACGCCAATTATTGCCACAATGTTTCAAGCATGTTTTATGTAAAATTCGACTAATGCTACGTCACTGTACTTTTTCTAGGCACAAATAAAAAATGAAAAAGAAATAAAAAATGCTTTGTAAGCTCACCATTAAAAATGTTTTCTACAAAAAAATGAAATGTCTCTGAAATTGGCTTTTTTAAAATTTAGATTATTTGTTTCCATTATATTTTCTAGCTGTTTTGACACAAGAAAACATTCGTATTAAAAATCTTATTGTGTTTTTTTAAATCTTTTTGAAATTTAAAAATTTCTCACATTTTTCTGTTTTCGCAGGTTCAATAAATATTTGATGACCCCAATTTTTAAATTGTGACAATTTCATTATTATCGTTAACCCAATTGTATGTTTATTTCGTTGTTGTTAAATAACAAATTGTTGTCATCCTTTTTTAAAAATTTTTGTGGAAAAATTGCTGTCCTTGTCTCAATGTTGCATGCACATTTTATACCTAACTCGACTTTCCGCAGCCGCTTTGCACTGCTTCGGGTTGCTATAAATTCTAAAAAATATTACATTTATTTTCAACAAAACAAATATTGCCCGTTTATCAAAACGTTTATTACATACATTTTTGGTAAAATTGTTATGATTCTCAGGCGCACCATAAAACATTTGCGTTTTTTGGCATAATTTCTTTTTAGTCAAATAAAATTAAATTGGTTATTTGAGACATCGCAGTTTTCACTTTTCTCTGTCAAATAAAATCGAAGGTTCTCTAGAACGTTTTCGTCTAGAAGAATCGGTTCCTTTGAAAAGCTCCTATTTCTTTAAAATTTTGTAGTTATAGTTTTAAAAAAATTTTATTTTTGAAAAAAAAATGAAATCAAATATAACATTTTTTTTCTTTGAGGGGATATAATCAGCTGTGTTTAGAAAAATACTTTACAAAGCTTCTTTACGCGTCATCTGAATGTGGCTGCGAAAATTACCTAAATTAGGGGCAGATATGAAACAATGAAATTGAGTAAGTTCAATAAAATGAAAATATGAATCTGTGACTTGTAAATGTTGCACTGCCAACTTTTACGTTCTCAGTTATAAAACAAATGATGAATAGATATTTATTTATGATACTTGTGAATTTCAGCAATGGCAATTTGGCGAACGGAAAATTCGACTGTGGGACCTGGTTGGCAGTTTTCCACTTGGAAACGACAATCGACTTCTGGATGGCTTAGCCTTCACCAATGTTTGGAACTCCGATATTCACTCGACCACGAAGCTCAGTCAGATTCCAATCGACAAACTTCAGAATCTGGTTAAAAGAGAAGAAAAAGCAAGGGTATTTGGTTTAACAAGGGGAAGTGACGTTTTGGTAGTTGTTGTCCACACGGACCAGTTGACCATTAAGAAATTTGAGTCATTCGATAGTTGGATCGAAAAGCAGAGGTTGGCAAATTACTAAAGGAAGAGGTTTAGAATACGCTAGATTACAAATTGAGATAAAAACACTAGTTTTTGTTTGTTAAAAGAATAGATTTTGTTGGTATTTTGGTTGTTTTGTTGGAAAAATTGAATAAAAATTTATTTTTATTTATCGTTTTTTCTGCTTCTCTTCATTTCTTTTTTTCACTGTGTTTCTGTATCTTTCTCTCTTTCTCTCTCTCTCTCTCTCTCGCTTTAGCAGAAATGGTACACATCCAAATACGCGGTTTCAAATTTAAAAAAAATATAGCAGTCACTTCCACTACTTGAACATAACTAATTTTTGTCATAGTCAATTTACGACGATTGTTTGGCATTTGCAATGTTTCGCCTATTTTATTACTACGAGTTTGCTTTTATAATGGTAGTAATGTCATTGCATAAGCGAATAATATAAAAAATATCAAACAAAATTATTGAACGTTTTTCACAATGTTCCAAGCATTTTCGTCACCTACAAAATTAATTAAGTTGTAAAAATGTCCTCATTGAACAAGGTTTCAAATAATTTAATTAAGCGATTATCTTCATTTTTGATTTGTATTTGGAAATAAGACGTCATCATGGTAATGTTTCATGCAAATTTTATGTAAAACTTAACTTCAGTTGAGCAGTGCACCCCCACGGTTTCCAAAAAAAATCTTTAAAAAAAAACATTTTTATTGTGAATGCCAACACATGCTAAGCTATAGTCTGGTAGATGTCACTAAATAGACTAATAATTTGCACATCATAATCTGGACCAAGCTTCGACATTATGCGGATCTACGTATCACTTTTTCAAAATGAATACTTGTATTTCACAGATTTTTCTATGATACTCAGTAAATTATCCACAACAAAACCACACAAGTGTTTAAAAATTAAATTATCATAATAGTTTTACAAACTTTATTCAAAATTCCCTCATTACTTTCCCTGTCAACCAATGATGGCAGTTTATAACTCTCTCAATGCGAATACAATTCGAAAACACTTGGACTACAGCTCTCCAATCTTGCTCCATTCCAACACTATAAATTCGGCAGTGCTCCCCATTTTCCATAAAAACGACACGGGCATTGTGAAAACTTCCAATGACAGTTCTGGAGTGAATATCGATATTCCACAAAGGCTTGAAATGCAGTCCTTTCAGAATCAGATTGTCATCCTCTTTTGGAAACTTTCCGTTGATCTTCCAATTTCGAATTTCGAGTTTTCCAAAAACAAACTTCTGAAACCAATTTAAAGATTTAAATTCTAAAATTTGCTTACTTTTAGAACACCGTTTATCCCCCAAGATGAAATAAGTGTTTCACGCAGGATGACATTTTTTGGGTTGATTTGTTGAAGATCAAGGTTGGTTAGCGGGTAAGAAATATCAATTGAGTTTAGCTGAAACATTCTAATTAATAAGATTTGTATTTTGTGAAGTGTTAATGTAAGAAGTATTACCTTTTGAATAGAGGGTATAAAAAATAAGGCAGCATCTGTGCCAGGTTCTTGGAAAGTACAGCTGAATTCTCGAGCTCCCGATAGCTGAATTAAAAGTTCAAGACACACATACACACTCAGACACGTACACGTACACACATTTACACACAGTCACACTCATAAAACACTTAAACACTCAAACACACATCCACACACTCACACTCAGACAACTCGAAGACACTCTCTCGCTCTCTCATTCCCTCATTCCCACTTCCACACACATTCACACTCACACAAACACATACCCACACTTAGACACGTACACACTTTTACATGCACACAGTCAAACACACTCACACTCGTACTCCCTCACTTCCGCACACACACTCACACTTACATAAATTAAAGAAACACACACATTGACACTGTCCATCACTCACAATTCCACATATACCCAAACACTCTCGCACCCCCTCACTCGTGCACACACACACACACACACACACACATACACACACACACCCACACATACACACACACACACACACACATACACACACACAAACGAACCGTCATCATACGTCCAAAACGCTCCAGAACGCATTGAATTCTGCGATGAGTGTTAATATGCCGAAACGTCCAACCGCTCTCCAAAAATGTTAAGATGAAATCGCAAACTTCGTCTGTCAGAACGACCTGTAATTTTGCATGTTATGATTTGAAATTGAAACTTACTTCAAATCGGATTAAATTTACGTTTAGAATAAGTTGTTTTCTCCATTCGTGCATCTGATTATTATCCATTCTGAATCTGCGCATCCGACCTTTTACGAAGTAGAGCAAAGTGTGCTCTAAGTCGTTTCGACCAATCTAAACAATAAAATGCTTTTTAAATGATTTAAAAAAATATAAATTACCTTTGTTATCATCCAAAGATCCACTGTCATTGGCAATTTTGTAGTTACACATTTAGACAAAAGAAGGGCAGATTTTGATGCCCTACAGAAACTTGTAAAATCGAATAATTCTAGCTAAATTAGATTTTTAAAAAGGGTTTTATAAAAATTTCTTACTTTTTTAGCACATTGCAACTGAATATGGCTGGGGAGGAGACAGAATTGCATAATATAAGTTAGAGCACTCAAATGATCCGCAAAATAAAAATTTTAAGTAAAAAAATGAAAGCGAAATCACAAGCGAGAAAGTGTGAACAAAAAGCGAACTTGCCGCTTGCCGCACAGTTTTCCACGTTTCGCCCGCTTTTGGGTCCCGTCAAACTACCATGTTTTAATAAAAACTCTAGACAATTTTTTTGTTGCTAAAAGGATGACAAATTTAAATCGCAGCATGACTCCATGTGTTTGTCACGTGAAATTATATAAATTTTACAAATTGAACATCTGATTTTTTCACATTTTTCTTTCTATATAATTCTTAACAAGTATTTTTTAAACATTGAAATTCACAAATCATTTCAGTTATACAAACTTTGTTCACATGGACCTCAGTTCCATATTAAGCCATCCATTAGAACAATTAACTGTTTTGTGCTTGTTTCCCTACGAGACCTATATAAACAAACGTTTTTGCAACAGTTTTTAAAGACTTTTTTTACAATTTGATTTTGGAAAATTCAAAGAAGAATAATTCTTAAAAGACGCTAAATTATATTTTTGGTTTCCATACACATTTTTTCTTGTTTAAAAACGTCTTAACTGTTTTTTTTTCTCATTTCAAAACGTTTCTTGACGATAATTAAAAAGGTACGACTTACAAAATTAAATTGTAACTATGTAAGGAGAATAACCTACGTGTTAATTGTACCTTTAAAAACCAGTCGCCAAATATTTCACATTATACATAGAAGCGGGTCCCACCACGAAAACTAGGCAGACGCTTGCGAAACCATGCGGCAATCGGCCAATTGTTTGCGTCCAGCGAAAATTCTTTTTCTTGCTTTATTTTTGCAAAACCAATTCTTTTCACATTAAATTTACATTATAAATTTTCAGATGATATTATTTGAGTTACTACCTCAGCATTTGCAACTGCAGTGCATCAAAAAGGTAATTTAGAGTTGTTTGGTCAAAAAATTAATTAATTTCCAGTATGATTTTCCGGATTTCACCAGATTCAAAAAAGCTTCTAAATATTCATTGCACATTTCAAAATCACTGAAGAGTAAATTACCCATGAAAATTGATCATTGGGATTTGTCGCTGGTAAAAATGCCAATTTTAATATATTTACAATAATTCTGTTTAGAACTTCAGAGATGAGAATGACGATTTGTTCACAATCGAAGGAGGTGTGAGAGCTCTCTATTTTAATGAAATTTCAAATAAAATACAAGATGAACTTTTGAGATTTGAAATTAAGTCGTTGAGCATTGGGGTAACGATTAAATGTGATTTAACAAACAAGAAACTGTTGTTAAGGACAGTTGGAGTGAAGAAATATGCGACAGACTGCTTTCCTTTGTGGAAAAGAAGTGGACCATTGACAAATTTGTGTTGTTTCAAGGAATGGATTGTGAAGTGGAAAAATTCAATAAGGTCATCAAGGTTGGTTGAGAGAGAGAGAGAGTGAGAGAGAGAGAGAGAGAGAGAGAAACCGAGATACAGATAGAGTAAGAGAGAAACAGAGAGTGAGTTAGTGAGTGAAGAAATGTTTCAGTTCCCTTTCAGTTATCCAAAGCAACAAAATTGTGTTGGGACTATCAAGAGCCGGTGAGTGAAGCCGACTTTATACTTCAGCCAGCCATGCAACAGGTAATTCATTTTCGTTTAAAGGTCTAAAAGAATCCTAGTTGCAACGGATCATCGCATGTTCCCCCCTTTCCGACGTCAATATTCATCTTATAAAAGCTTCTGAACTTGAATTAAGTGACACTTTCATAGGATCATCGGGAATAAATACAATTCTCAAGGTATAGCATTTGCCAGTTTTACATTTGAGGTTTTTTGACAAATCACTCAATTGTTTCAGCAATTCCTCGCCGGAGAACGAGAAATTATCCAATGGAAAATAGATGGAACCTTTCCACAAGAAAATGACACCACCAAGCTTCTCAGAAGACTGGAATTCACTTACCTATGGAGCACAGACACCCACCAAGACTCATTAGCTGTTCATGTGAACTACCGCCTGCTTCCATTTAACAGAAACGGAGAGTACTGTAGAATCTATGGATTTCAAAGTGTGAATGGGGCCCGTTTAATAGCACAAGTTTATACAACTCACATTATAATCGAAAAGATTCAACATTCTTTCTCGACCTGGATGGAACAAAAAGTGGCCGTGGCCGATTCTGACTGAGATTCCAATAGTGAACGATTGTATGTAATATGGAAATGTGAATATAATAAATCTTATTGACATGTTTTAATTTATTGTTTAGTTCAATGTTTTGTCTTCTTTTCAGATAAAGTCTATCTGCAAAGATTAAATATTGAAATCAACAAGCCATTTCGATTTTAAAAAAATGAATGTTTGTTGTAAACACACTTTGTCCCGAAGTTTGAGACTACATTAAATTTTATTCTTAGTTTCTTTTAAATGTTTTGTCGTTTAAAAATGTATTAAACAAAGTTCAAAATCTACATTATCGTTTCAACACGGGTTTTAGATCTTAAATAAAAAAGTAAAATAGGTAAGACCTTTAAAATTTAAGTGTAGCAATGTAATGATTAACTACGTCTTATTTGTAGCTTTAAACAACTAGTCGCCAAATATTTCACAAAGGCCTAGTAGTTGCGAGTCCCACCACGAAAATGACCAGACGCTTGCGAAACCATGCGGCAATCGGCCAACTGTTTGCGTCCAGCGAAATTTGTTTTTCTCTTTTATTTTAAACCAAATCTAATTCTTTTTACATTAAATGTACATTATAATTATTTAGATGATTTTATTTGAATTACTACCTCAGCATTTACAACTTCAGTGTTTCAAAAAGGTAATTTAGAGTTGTTTGGTCAAAAAATTAATTAATTTTCAGAATGATTTTCCGGATTTCACAAATTTTAAAAAGGCTTCTAAATATTCATTGCACATTTCCAAGTCACTGAAGACTAAACTACCCATGAAAATTATTCACTGGGACATGATGCTGGTAACAAAGCCAATTTTAATATGCTTACAGATAATTCTGTTTAGAACTTAGTAAACGATTATCGAGATTTGTTGACACTCAACAGAGGTCCAGTCGGTGTCAGAGGTCTCTATTTAACTGAAATTTCAAATAAAATAAAAGATGAACTTTTGAGATTTGAAATTATGTCGTTGAGCATTGAGGTAACGATTAAATGATATGCAAATAACTATTATCTGTTGTTAAGGGGGTTTGGAGTGAAGAAGTATGCGAAAGACTGCTGGCATTTGTGGAGAAGAATTGGACCATTGACAAATTTGTGGTATTTAATGGAATGGATTGTGAAATGGAAAAATTCAATAAGGTCATCAAGGTTGGTTGAGAGAGATCGGGAGAGACAGAGAGAGAGAGAGAGAGAGAGAGAGAGAGAGAGAGAGAGAGAGAGAGAGAGAGAGAGAGAGAGAGAGAGAGAGAGAGAGAGAGAAAGAGAAAGAGAGAGAGAGAGAGAGAGAGAGAGAGAGAGAGAGAGAGAGAGAGAGAGAGGGAGGGAGAGAGTCAGTTAAGCAAAGTTTCAATTCCCTTTCAGTTATCCAAAGCCACCAAATTGTGTTGGGACCGTCGTAAGCCGGCAATTGAAGCCGACTACTTACTTCAGCCAGCCATGCAACAGGTGTTTCATTTTTTTAAAGGTCTAAACATTTTCTAGTTGCAACGAATCGTCGCCTGTTCCCCACTTTCCGACGTCAATATTCATCTTATCAAAGCTTCGGAACTCGAATTATCTGAAACATTCATAGGATCAACGGGAATGAATACAATTCTCAAGGTATTGTTTTGTGAATATTTTATGTCTTGAGATTTGGTTAATAACTCCAATGTTTCGTATAGCATTTGCCAGTTTTACATTTGAGGTTTTGCCAAATCATTCCACTGTTTCAGCAATTCCTCGCAGGAGAACGAGAAATCATCAAATGGAAAGTCGATGGAACGTTTCCACGGGAAAATGACAACTCCGAGCTTCTCAGAAGACTGGAATTCACTTATATATGGAGCACGGCTATCCACGGAGAGTCTTTGGCTGCCTATGTTAAGTGCTGTAACCTACCCTTTAAGAAGAATGGGGAGTACTGTAGAATTTACGGGTTCCAAAATGCAAATGGGGCCCGTTTAATTGCACAGGTTTATACAACTCACATTGTTATTGAAAGGATTCAATATTTATTCTCGGTGTGGTTGCAGATAAAAGCAGCCATTTCCGAGTCAGACTCAGATTTCGATAGTGACTGATTGTATGTAACATGGAAATGTGTTTAAAAATAAATCTGTGGTTTGATATTTTTTATTTGTTGTTTAGCTCCATGTTTTGTCAACTTTTTAATAAAAAGTATATAAATAAAGATATTATCAAGATATACACGGCTTTTCGATTCAAAAAATGAAAGTTTGTAATAAAATACGCATAAAAACTGCTTAAAATTATTGTAACCACATAAATTGTATTTTGATTTGGGCCTGGTAAAATATTACATTAAAAATGTTTGCATTACTGTAGATAATTAATCTTGATAATTGTAGACAGAAACAGCATTTTTTTATCCAGTTAAATTTTAATATTTTTTGTTAATTTGGTAGTTAGTTGAATGTTTCGACAGTTTATTTAGGAATATTGAAACCAGACAGCTACGTTTACAACGACGAGGTTTCTTTATAAATACATTTATCACTGCATTATAAGTAAATCAATATGTGACGTTTGAATGAATACTTTCAGCGCTTCTTAGCTTTCAGATATTTTTGGATTTTATTTATTATATCTTGTTAACATTTCTGAATTGTTTCTTTACCGTGGCAAACTTATTTTAATAATTGGCTGCTTTGCCATTCGTTTGACTTGCCAATGTTTAAAAAAAAATTCTTCTTGAAAAAAAATTTTTTATTAAACATTGATTTACGGCTTCTTTTTTATGCTTAAAAAAAGTTTTTGGATTTTGTAAACGACTGAAATGTTTTCTTTCAAACGGTTATAATTGATAGACTTTCCCGATAGATTTTTGAGCAATTTCCGTTGGCGCAGTTCACCAAAACTTCAATTATCATAACTAAAGGTTGTTGTTTCAGATGGTCATCGTTTTTGATAACTTGCCTTTTCATATAAAACACCAATGTATGAAAAGGGTAAACTACTGGCGGAAATTTAATATTCCGATGAAGTTTTGTTTCGGGTTTTCAAAGATATATGTATTGTAGGAAGAGCCAGGTGTTTTGGTAACCTAATAAGAAACGCTCATATATAAAAAAATTGAGTTAGCCAAATTTGGATGCAAGTTCAAGAGTCGAAAATCAACTTTTTTTTTAAAATTATTTAGACGCCTCGAACTCCGTTGTGCTTATTATTTAATAACATAGCAAAACAGTTTGTCAATGTAAGAGAGGCTGACTGAAACATGCATATTAATCCACAATCAAAAAGTTTGCTAGATTTACTTTAAAACAAAACTTTTCTAAGTTTATTTTTACAAATGTTTTGATTTCCAATTTTTCAACCTAATTATTGCTTTTCACTGTCAAATTGGAATTCATTTATTGATATCAAACTGTATTTTTACTAGTTCGCTCATTCGAACGTTTTGCTACAATTTTACATGATGGAGCAGAAATGTTCTCACGATCAGGCTGGAGATTGTTTTTGAAAGCGTTAAAAAAATAGTTGAATCTATTTCGCGAGTTTCACTATTTCTTTGCTGAGTTTTCACTTTTTGAACTGAAATATGATGTTTTTGTTGCAATTTTTCAATTTTGCACCTTCCGACCAGGGTCGGTAGCTGTACCTGCTTCCACGTTGCAATTGTTTTGCGGCCAAGTAAAAAAAGCATTATTATGTTAGGAGTTAAAAATTACCTTTCATTTGGGCTGAAAGTTTGTTTATTTTAATTTTAATTGCTGAATATATTTATCCAGAAAGTTAAAAACCCGCTACGCGGGTTTTTACTTTCTGGGGAAGGCGGCCTTCGGCCGCCTCTTAGCCCTTTCGCTGCTCAGATAGACAGCCTTTGGCCCTTTAAATAGGCGGCCTCTGGCCGCTTGAATGGGCGGCCTTCGGCCGTTTAGATAGGCGGCCTTCGGCCGCTTAGATAGGCGGCCTACGGCCGCTAGAATGGACGACCTTCGGCCGCTTAGATGGGCGGCCTTCGGCCGCTTGAATGGACGGCCTTCGGCCGTTTAGATAGGCGGCCTTCGGCCGCTTAGATAGGCGGCCTACGGCCGCTAGAATGGGCGGCCTTCGGCCGCTTGAATGGACGGCCTTCGGCCGCTTAGATGGGCGGCCTTCGGCCGCTTGAATGGACGGCCTTCGGCCGCTTATATGGGCGGCCTTCGGCCGCTTAGATGGGCGGCCTTTGGCCGCTTAAATTCGGCCCAGAAGTATCAAATGTACCCCATGGGAATTTTGAGACTCATGCTATTTTAAGGCCTTTCCACCGCTTGACCGGTCTCTTTCCTTGGAAATGCGGCTGGTCAAAAGTTTGCCTAAAATTTTACGCTGCTAACAAAGTCACACCAACTATCCAATGTTTAAAAGGATTATATGGTTAATTTTTAAACCCCATTCACTGTTTCTGACCGCAGGGTGCTTTTCTTAAACTGCATTAATAAAATGCTGTTTTTTCCAAACGACTCAGTTCAGAAAGTAGCACATACTGTTTCAAATCTAAAACCATCTTTTAATTTTTATAAATTTTACGTAATTTTCACTCAAAAGTCAAAACTCATGTTTTAAAAGTCTCATAAAAGAAAGTTTAAATTTTCATGCCCATTTTCCTCATTGATGTGTTTGGCACAAAAAAAAACCGTTGCGGTCCCATGTCAATTAACCTACTTTTGATACTTATCTCACTTCTTTATCTCCTCGAGGTCGAATCGATAAACAGTTAGCGTCCATGTTATTCCTGCTTTTTTTGTTTTGTGTTGGTATATTTTTTTTGTTGTTAAAAAACACTTTGTGAATAAAAGTGTAATTTATATGGTAATTTAAAAATCGACACCATGTTTCTTGCCAATTATAAATTGTATTTGTTTAAAAAACTTTATTTAATGCGATAAGTCCAGAAAGCAACATTTATCGTTTTTAGTCTAAAAGTTTCTAATTATTAAATTTAAAAAAAAATGTTTTTACATGTTTATTGTAAAATTCGATTTACCATTTTTTACCTAATTTTTTTCGATTTCCTTTTTAGATGGTAATTGCCTCTTTTGAACTTCTTCCTCGCCACATTCAACGTCAGTGTTTGAGCAAGGTAAATACATTTTTAAAAATACATTAAAATTTCATCATTTTATTTCAGTTCGATTTTGACGATTTTCTGAGTTTTAAATGGAGTTCTATCTTTTCAATCTTGGTCTCGAATGATTTAAATGTGAAATGTCCTCTGCGCCTCGATGAATTGACTATCAATGGAGCATGTTTACTTTTAAAATGGCAACATCCACTGTCTTCAGAAGGGACAAATGACATGTGGAAACAAGTATAGAAGGAGATATTTTAATATTGCCATGTTAGATAGTCCGATAAAGTTCGAAATTGGGAAGGTTAATGTTTATGTGAGTTGATATTTGCGATTTTGTCAAATACAAGAAAGTTTAGGTCCCGTTGGACGACGAAATATGCAATTATTTGCTTCAATTGAAGGAACAATCGTGGAAAACTGGTTCAATGTTTGTACACAAGGACTTAGTATGCAATCCTGAGTATTTCCTCCGGTTGATCGAAGTTATTTTTTGAAATTTCTTCTTCTAAATGTCGTTTTACCTTCTATACTTTGGCATTTATAATTCTTCTTTGTTAAAGGGCTACGCGCGAGATAGAGCGCGTTTACTGAAAACCGTAAAAACAAAACAAAACCTTTGAATTAGATTTTTACAAGTGGAGATTTAAATGCCAAGTGCAATATAAAATGTGAAATGGCTGAAATTTAAATAGTATGAAATACCGTGAAAAATAAAGAAATTTCTACAATTAAAAAAACTTTATTTACAATTTATTTTAAAGATTTCTATAAATATAAATTCTCAAAATGCGAATTCCAAAGAACGAGGCTTCAGAAGTTGTTGGCAGGTTCTGACCCACAACCTCGCTCCAATGCTACAACTTTGTGACCACATTCGCGCTCCAATGCTAACCACATTCCTTTACCGGCGAAGACATTGCTTGCGAAGAAACATTGAAATGGCCTTTTTCCACTGAAAATATTGCACTCCTGTGCTTATCTAATTTTTCATTTTTTTAAAGTTTAACTTTAATTAATTTAGCTCAAATGAATTTATAAATTCATCTTCAGTAAAATGTTATTTAAAGAAGTCCAAATATTGTTTTTGCAATAATTGTACAAGGTCTGTATAATGAGAGTGGAGGAAAAAAACTACGCTGAGCAAATGTTTTATTCGCCAGGAAATTTATCACCCTTGAGTCAATGTTTTATCCTGAAATATTTGAAACAGTGGAATAATGTAAAAATCATTAAAAAAACTTTTCAGATGTTGAACCCAAGTGAACTCAGAATTTTTTCTTCCGTTCCTACAGCATATCATTCCATTTTCTTTGAACAACCTGCTTTTCACAAGGTATAATTTTTCCATTTAACTTACTTGATAATTTTTAGCTCCGCCATTTTTCGCTTGGAAGGTCTAACATTGGCGACAGAGAACTGCTGAAATTGAAATCTGAAAAGATTTACCTCACTGGAACAAATGTAACGGCCGACGGAATTAACGCCTTTATAAAGGTAACCGTTATTTTTAATTATATTATTTAATTAAAAAGTCGCCAATCCCAGTTTTTGTGCGTTTGCAAAATAAACCCCTGACGCAGTATTACGTAAATTTTTATAATAAAATGCCATGTCCAAACCATATCTTGTTCGATTTTTTGTTCGTCACCTTCAAATTTTACAATGGTCCCGCCTAAAAAGACGCGGAAAACTCTGGTTGTCTGGCATGGTACCGCTATGCGTTTCACACCCGTACGAGATCGGTGATCCCGATAAGGGTAGTCCCCCCAGTAATGAGCACCATATGCAAAAACAAGTTAAAAAGAGGTCCCTGATGGTTTTAATAAAATAAGATGAAAGTCTAAAAAAAATTCTTTAACCGTCTCTTTCAGGCTTGTACAACCTATCAACGCTCAACCATCGCTTTCACCGTCCACAAGAGTTTTAGGACAAATGAAGTTCCTCATTTGTTGGCTGATCTTGAGTATACTCCTTATATGAAACGACCGGCGCGCCATAATTATCTTATAACAGAAGGAACCGATCGCTTTGTTGTTGTTATTGATAACTACAAAGTTTCATTCTATACTTTGGCTGGTTATGAGGCCTATTACGCGGTCAAAGTTTTGCAGTAAAACCTATCTTATTTGAAGGATTTGTGTGTTTTGCTTTATGTTAATTTTTTCTGCGTTATGCTTTATTTACTAAATTGCAAACTATATTATCTTGTTTCAATTCCGTTTGAATATTCAAATTAGATATAAACAAAATTGACAAATTTGTCCATAATCAAATTTGACAAAATTTTTTTTAAATGATTTAAGGTTTTCACGCAACTACAACACATTTACTTCAATGTATGCAAATTTTTCTACTTATGCTTCATCATATTCTGCTAATCATATTAATCATATGAAGAAAAAATTTTAAACACCCATTTGGCGCCAATCTCTGCCTGCCTTCTCGAAAGAGACAACAAAAGTGCAGCCGGCGTGTTTCTGTTTTCGTCTTTCTGGTCACGCGGGGCGGTGGGTATAAATAGAACGCAGAGCCATTCCCATTCTGTTTTTTGCTTTTTTATGGCCAAATCCCGTTTTGTTTTCTATTTTTATTGCAAGTACTCCACAAACCGGTGTAAATTTGCAGAATGGCTCTGAGGCAACTTGCTAGTGGAAAAATTGGAAAGGTTCCAGCCGGGTATGTTTTATAATCGGCCTCTAGAATGCGAAACATTTGAATTTTCCCTTTTTTTAAATTTTAATTAGAATACTAACTTTAAACTATAACAATATTAACTACATTAACTGTTATTGAAACTTCCATTAGAGGGACCATCAGCCTCCTTTTTAAAATGAGGATCGCTCTTATGATAAGTCGACCATTTCAATTAGATTAATTTTTCCAACACCGCTCCAAGCAACGGTTTTTCACAAATGGGCTGATTAGCATAGGATTAGCCGTGATTTCGAAAAGGAGGCTGATGGTCCCTTTAAATTTTTTGTAAAGAACTATATATCAGTTTTAGACATTTATTACGAAAAATTAGGTTGAAGCACGAAATATAATTTCTGTAAGCTATTAAGGTAACTCTATGTGTACGACAAACTGTCAACATTCTCAAGACCATATAATCCGTTTAAGCTAAAACAAAGAGGTAAAGACAAAACGGACAATCAAAAATAGACAACAGTTTATGTACTTTATTCAACAAAATTATTAATTTTGAAAATTTCAAAAAGTTTATCAAAAAAAATTGAAAATTATGTTTTTTTTAGTTTTTTTTTCAACAAAACTTTCAAAAATGGTGAGAAAAATTCACAAAGACAAAGAGAGACGGTTCGATCACGAGGTGATAAAAAACTTTAATGCGATTTCTGACACCAGACATCTATGCATTTTTATACTCTTATTTGGAAATATTTAAAAAAAAACTATTTGAAATAAAACATTCAAAGCAATAAAAAATCTGGAGAACTACATGCTTACCAAAACTCTTGTCCATCACATGGCGTTTGCAGAGAAAACAACTTGTTTATCCAGGAAAGACCAACTTGTGTGTTTTTGCGAAACAGGGTAACACCATTTTCAAATTGTATTTTTTTGTGGTAGAACCGGCTAATCGGATTTGCAATTTAAAATTTTTTTTTGTTTTCAATTGAAACACACAGAATCAACAGGGACGACCATTGCTGATTGAGTCAAGCGTAAAACCAAATAGGGTTGAAATAAAGAAATGATAAGTGAATTTAACAAAACTAGAAAAACAGCAAATTTAAAAACGAATGCAATTTACAAACAAATTACGGACTGAAAAATACAATAAGGAGCTAAATCGCAGAAAAAGAAATAATGAAGAAAAAAAATGTTTCGAATGTTTCACATTCACTAAATATAAGCTGCGAATTGGCAAACCTGATCTGGAGAACGACGAAATTTTGAATGGAAATTTACAAAATTCTGATGAAAGCCTTTTTGAAATTTGTATTTTACTCAATAATGCGCCTACCGAAAAGTCCAAAAAGACCTAAAGTGAAACATAAAAAATAGGAAAATATTGAAAATTCTTTGTTTAAAAAAGCAAAAATATTCTTTTTTAATATCAGAAACAGCCAGATATGTATAGTATTAAAAGTGCTATCGATTCTGTTTACCAGTTCTGCAGTCAGCTGGCTGGCAACAACATGTTTACACACGCGACTACTCTGGTCTTTTGAAAACATTTTTGGATTGCAAACAAATTGAAATTCTAGTTGATTCTGATTTTTTTTATTTAGGATAATACCAAAAACTCTTGTAACTCGAATGCAACACTGAACTCTTTGGGATAAACCGAATAAAAAAAATTAGGTAACTGAATAGAGCCTTGGTTATAAAACACTAAATTTTCGCCTTATCTAAAAATCGAATTTTCTCTTAAAGCTTTCACAATGTAATTACCCGAAAACCTTTTTTCTCTTTTCAATAAGTTCAAACAAACGTTCATTCTTCAATCATAAATTGATTAAAGTCACGTTTCGGCGATTGATCTTGCAAAAAGTCAAAAAGTGTTATCGACTGTTTCAACCAGTTCTGCTGTTTCCAGTATCAGGACCCGTATGCATAGTCGTTTATCCCCGGGGATAAACTGTCTCCGGGGATAAATTTATCCCCTTGGGTAAAGTTTTGGTATGCATAGTCATTTATCCCCAGGATAAATTTATCCCTTTGGGGATAAATCTATCCCCACCTCCGAGGGTGGGTCTAAATTTATCCCTCGGGGATAAACATAACAAAAAGTGATTTTCACCAATAGTACAATCACATTTTCGAACGAAATTCAAGGATTCTATGAATAAATTTTACAAAGGACATGTGTGGTTACGTTTATCAGTATTTTTTAGTAAATATTCTAATTATAATATTTTTTTAAAAAATAATGCTTATATTATTCAATAGATTTTATTTATATTTTTATTTTATAATAAAATATATAAGGTATTATTTAAGTTGCATTTTAAATTTCGGACTGGGAATTTTTTAAATATCAGTATAATTTTTTTATAACTGCAATTCATCAAGTATAACACATTTTTCAACATGAAAATATTTAATTAGGCAGATTTATACATCAGTGACCAATTTTTCAATTTCTAATTTAGATTGTCGTAATACTTTCTTGCCCAAAAAGTTATATTTTAAGGAACACGTATCCCCTTAGGGATAAATGTCTATGCATACCAAAAATTTATCCCTGGGGATAAATTTTATCCCCGGGGATACGTATTCCGGGGATACGTAACCACGGGGATAAATTTATCCCGGGGATATGTCTATGCATACGGGTCCAGGCGGCGATAGCCAACAACATGTTTACATTGGAAAGAACATTTTTCCCTTTTTATCAGTTGTTTTTGAAGAAATCGCAAAAATGAAAAAGTGATTTTCCAATGTTTTGCCCAAAAGCATTGGGGAATGCAATAAATTTCTCTATTTGGAACGGCATGAAACATCTTTTTTATTTATATTCTTTTGTTTAATTATTCGAATCAAATAAGGTAGTCAATTTGTCGTCAGTTTTCAAAAGAAATGATGGGAATTTTTAAAAAACTTTTGTTTACATGGCAAAGATCACTTTTTGTGCGGAAAAACTTATCAATTTAATTTGAGGAATCAAAAAGTTTGTGAAAGGAGCGATTTGTTTTCTTTTTCATAATATGCAAGAAAAGTAACATTTGTGTTTTTAACTATAAGTCATTGATATTAACTGTATTGTTACAAAAAGACAAAGGATGATCTAGTGAATCACTAAAACCGCAACTGCATTTACTTTCTGACGAAACATCGAAATGACGCTTTGTTGCGAAACAGAGTGCACTTGTGACAGCTGGCTGCCCCGCTCTTACATAAATACGCTCGGAGTTGGCGTTGTGAAAAAATTCTTCTTGTTTTTTTCCTTAAAAATTGTTTATAAACCCTAAATTTCGTTCAGTAGGTAAATTAAAGTCGTCCCACCGTTTCTGTTTTCAGAATCGCAGTTCGCGCAATGAGTATGGGAGGAATGGGAGACGGCGTTGGACGTGTGAGTTTTTTTTCCAATTATCCTTGTAAATTAGGTTTAAAATGTTTTTACTTTGCTTTCCAAACAAAAATGGAACACTTGCTTTAGGAAAAACCGAGACACGTAACTGAATAACATAAATGTATCATTTATTAAAATGTTTGTGTAACACACAGCTGAACCCAATTTTTATTTGCGTGAATTTTTTGTAGATTAGAGGGAAAAATCAAATGTCAATATTATACTTTGTAAAATAGCAAATTTTTAAATTATTAAAAAAACTACAAAGAAGAAAATCTAATTTTTTTAAAACATTTTAAATTTCTTAAAATGATGTAAATCTGTTTTTTTTTTTCGAAAAAAAAAGAATAAATTCGAATTTTCCATTATTTTTTTCAAAAGCAACCAAACCTTTTCCGAAAAATAAGTTTTTTAAAGCAAGAAAATATAGAAGTTATCATTTTTTTTAGGGAGGAGGCGGAGGTGGATCAATTCGCGACGCCGGTGGCATTTTCGGCAGAATGGAGGCTGCCCGGGAGGGAGAGTACTTCCTGAAAAAGGTGGGATTTTAATTCAATCAATTAGAAAATATTAAAAAATCAGGAAAAGGAACTACTGTCGATGTTGAAGCAACACCTTGAGGAGGAGGTTGAACACCACAAGAATCTCATGCAACAGCATGCCGCTGTGAGCTAATTTTTTCATAGAAATATTTGAAGAAATAACCAAGAAAGAACTATTGAAAAGGTAAATTTTCGCTGTTTTTACAAATCGTAAAACTGTGAAATAAAAACAAATTTTGAAAAGATATTTTCAATGATATTTTTTTTCCTTAAAAAAGTCTTGATAAACATCAATTTCAAAATCAATTTTGTTCTATTGCTTTCTCTAACTTTCTTTAAAACTTTTTTTAGGAGCAAATCTGAATATTTTAAAAATGCAATTATCTTTTTCAATTAATTTTTATCAACAAAAATAGTTTAGTAGCACTTTTTTGAATAAAGAAAATATTGAAACAGGCAAAAGTTGTTTCTTAAAATTGAAGTAAATCCGAAAAAATTTAAAAAAAACTAACTTTAAAGTTTAGCAACTAATCTGTGAATTACATATCAAATCCAACTAGTATTTGAGTGAAACATAAAATTTTAGTCGGTTGCTCGTCACGAAAAGGAGATCATAGAGATTGAGAAGAGGCAGATGGAAGAGAAGGCGGCCGAAAAGGAAATGAAGAGGACTGCTGAAGGAATGTGAAGACGAAACTTTGTTGTTGTTGTTTCTTTTGTAAATACCTTTTGTTTTGTAATGTTCATGTAAAATAAAATAGTTAATAAAATTGTTTATTGAATTGTCTTCTATGTAAAGTTAATTGAGTTTGTTGACTTGACCTTAAAAACCATTATTAAACTGTTTGAAACAAGTGTTTGATTTCTTGAAACACAGGAATAACCCGGCAAAACGTATGCAAATAAATAAATAAATGAATAAACAAGATGCAAAAAAGAATGACTGTGTAGTAGTTTTTTGGATAATTTTTCTTCTAATCGAGAGAAATTTACCAAAACTGGGAAGCAATGGGATACGAACTAGTGAAGAACAAATGGGCGATTTTTTCTTAAGAACGATTTAAAACATAGCAATAAGTGGAAATGCTTTTTTCTGCTTAATTATCTTTTCACATTTTCATTAAACTATTTTTAAAAATACGTTTCTAAACAAAAATTTCAAGCAAATTGTTTAGTTAGTAGCTTCATACCAATGCTTTGATTCTGGATTGCTAATTTTCCCTTAGCCCAATGTAAAACAACGCTTTTGCCCTTTTTTTATTATGTTTCAAACCAAAATTAAATGTAATCCAATTTTGAGCGGCAACACTCAACCGCTTTAATAATATATAATTTTTGACTTATAGATAAAATTTTAGCATGGTCCGGCAAAAAATTCAGCGAATTCAACAAATGCAAAGATGCATAAACAACCATCATTATTCACTTTCGTTATCCCCCTTTAAATATAAACACCAATTGTTGTTCCATTTTAGACTACTGTAGAAACACAATTCAAATAAGTACGCGTAGGAAACGATTGGGTGCAGATTGCAGATAGTGTCTCCCGCTCTCGATAAAAAATTAAGCTTATGTGCTTTCTCGATGAAAGTTTCAATTGTTCTTCATTTTTATTGAATTCAAAGAGACACCCAGACTGTTTTTATAAATTTAAGTTGCAAACCCCTTAAAATCTCATGTAAATGTGAAAAATGAGTTGTGAAATAAATTTAAAATGATTTTTGAAAGTGATGTTATATGTTGTATTTCAGTATTGGTTGTGCCACCTAAACTATACGCAAATGAAAAAAAAAACCGAGTGGCGGTTTGTTTTTGCAGATTGCCCATTGAATTTTGTGGTTATAAATTTAATAAATTGTGTAAAAAAACTTGTTCCAAATGTTTTTTTGCCGATGGCTGCTTGCAATCGATGCACCAAGACGGCGACAATACTTGAGATTGACATAAAACATTTGTGTCAATTAGTCAGATTGATATAAAACTTTTTTATTCAAAATTCATTTTGTCAACTAGTTTTTTAATGTTGTTTGTTAAATGGTGTTATTCGGTGATTTTTTGTATTTCAAATGTGTTTAAAAAGTTCCACTGAGCCGGCTGTTAATTTTCTGGTTTCAGTCATGTTCAGTAATGTTTTTGCGTGACCTGCAAACGAAAGATCAGTTGTACCAAATATTCTGTTACATCATACGCTTAAATTCAATTGTACTTGTTAAAAGTTGACTCAAAGTACTCATTTAAGGGAGTTTCATGTACAGATCTATAAATTAATAGAAACCGTGTGTGCCACAGTTTAGTGCCAACTGACTGTGTGAAAGTTAGAGACGCAGACTACAACATTCGAGTAAAACATCACAACGGCGTTTGGAAAAAGTTCTTTAAAAAGCGTTTATGGCAAAGAATTTGTTTCCGTAGGCCATAATGTAGTCGCTTGTTAGGGCGTGTCATTCAGAAACTTTCAGGAAATCGTTAGCTCTCAACCCAATAAATTTACAACAGCGTCAACAATCAACAAGGCTACCGAAACAGTTGCTCCTGAAATTTGGTAACGTTGTGAAATCGCTTGGGTGTGTCACCTTGGAATTTGTAACTTACCTATGGGACAGTAATAAAATTATTTGTCTGTGTCTCTGTCTGTCTCTCTTTCTTTTAAAATTCACTTGATTTCGCTGTTTCGGTTTGTCCTTATCTGGAAATAAAACTCATTCGCCTAAATTCTGCTGACGATCATGACTGGTCAGCTGTTCTTATCTTTTTTTTCATCACATTGAGGACCCACTAAAACATCCATCTTGCCAGGATTGTTAAAAATTCACGGCCCAAACATGGCTTTAGATGTTGTTGTTGCACTCGCTGTAATTTTGTGATGGCTGCTGTTATTCGAAAAATAAACTTTTTATTGCAACTTTTTGTTTTGTTTCATTTTTTGTTTCTTTTCCCTCTGCTAAAAATTGAAAATGTTGAGAGCTGGCGGCAGTTACGTTTTAGCCTTGCTTATCAGTCCATGAAGCTTCCTCCAGTCAGCTTTAAAACGCCATAAAGCCCCTTGTTATCGTTTTTCTCAACCACCCAAGTTGCCGAAATGGCTCCATGGGCTTCCGAAGGCATGCTGCCTTCGTTCATATGCCTATTTTCACTAGCTTCAGCGACTTACGGTAAGTTTTCTATCTTTAAAACGACACAATGTTTCAAATTCAGTCTGTCCTGAAAATTATTTTAATCTGAATGGGACATTGAAAAATGACTGGGACTATTTTCCATCAAACACGGACTGCAACTTTACAGTAAGAAAAACACATTTATATTTCGTCAAAAAATACATAGTTCAGTTTGTCTACGATGAAAATTCTTATGCTCAAGTTCAACTGAATGTTCAAAACATGGGGAATGGCGACAGCGTCACCATCATCAGCTTATTCAATCGTCTCCCGTGAGTTTCACAAAAAAAAGTTATAAAATCTTAGTCAATTTTGAGATTTTGCTATTGCTCAATAGTGTTCAATGGTTCTTTACATTTTGCTTTCGCAAACGATCTGGGACCAGGTTTTTAAGTCAAAAAATAAATCATCATCGGAAAATGAAATTGTATTCACCCTGCTTTAGTCACGTATACTGAGGCAAACGCTGGAAGTCTTATCTGAAAAGTCGTATAGCTATTGTTTCGTGTTTTACATGTTTCGACAAAACATTCAAAAACTTTATAAACATGTTTCATAAATTAACGTTTTAATATTAAAACGACCGTCAGGGCCTTTTTCAAGTTTATTTTCTTTATTTGTATTCATTTTTCTATTGTATTATTATACATTATTCAATGTTTTTCCAATTGCCAGATAAATACTATACTTTTAATTTAAATGTGAAGAGGCCATCTCTGTAAGAATCGAGAAGAAAGGGCAACAACCGCCGCCTTAGTGTAATAGGAACGGGCTTGCAAATTTCATATTAATAAAAAAACTAAATTGTCTACGGTTTTGAAGAAATGTAAACACGCAAAAACACACACACACACATTTACACACACACATTTACACACACACACACATACATTTACACACACACACACACACACACACACACACACACACACACACACACACACACACACACACACACACACACACACAGACTTATGTGAAGATTTATAGTTAAAAACGTAATTGTAACAATTTAAGTAAGATAACTGCTCGCCAATCCTACTAGTTATAAAAAGAGCAAAAGTCAGTCAGTATTATAATGTGTCGACATTAACATTCCGAGAATTCTGCAAAAACAAAATGTTTAAAAATTTTTTTCAAAACTCATGACGTGCAAGGGGTCATTTACGGCGAAACGTGCTAAAACAAGATTATTTTGACCTTAAGAATTATATGTTTTTTTTAAACATTCAACTTAATACATTAAGTAAAACATAAAAAACTCCATTTCCTTTAAGGCTTTTGCTTGTCTTTTTTACTGGGGGCAATCTCTTAACAAAATTAGAAAAAAAACATGGAAAAATCAGCCTTCTCGATTTTGAAATACAAGCAAAATAATAATAATCGTCTTTAAGGCGCAACTACGCTTAGAACTACCTAAACTACAATTTTGCCTTTCCCGCCACTCAGGTTACCATCAACGTAAGAACAGCTTCCAATACTCGATTGAAAATGAAGTACAGTGTGACGAAAGCGCCAGGTAGGTTGTAAAATTGCCAATCTAATCCTTCCTAGTTAAAATGTTTCTCGTCTCCCCACCCCTCGTTTCCCCATACACCCCGGATAATCAACTGCACGTGGGCGTCCCTCGCAATGAGTACGAAAATGGCTTCATCAGAATAGACATCAATGGATACACTATGCAGGGTGCGGCTTTCACGATAACTGCCGATTCCACTGTGGCTCTGACGACATTGGTCGTGCCGAAGCAAAACACCACCTACTACCTCAACTTCTTCGTCTACCAAGGGTCCAGCGTTGACGACCTTCAGCTGGTTGGAACCCTCTACGATGTCTACACCTATGTTGACCAGCTGAAGCTGACGGGCAAAGTGGTGAAAATCTACTTCGCGGGACTGACAGTTCCCTATTGGTACTTTTCTGGGACAATTTTGGCTGTTGATCAAAAGAGTGAGTCTTGCTGTAATTGTCAAATTAGCCGGCTTAATCATCACCCAGGGTGGCAAAACAAGAGGCCCCTTACGAGACAAACAAAGAGGGTTCGAATCCACCCATCGGCAAACATTTGTGTAACTACTTGTAAAGTAATTATTGATACTGGTGACAGTGTTTCTATTTTTCAATTTGCTTTTTGCCTCTCACAGAATGGCTTTTGTAGGCATATCCGACTCTTGCTCGAACTACGCTGCCTATTGGTCCATTCCATTGACAACAGCTGATCCTAATGTGGAATTTCCTGTGGACTACACCAACAAGATTGACGCTAGCAAAGGACCAGCATGCGTGACAATCATGAATGGGATTGACTTTATTCATGGAACGGTGACCAACCCCTCGTGGATCTACACCGTTACATTGGTGAGAATTGTTTTTATGTCAGGGTTTTAGTTTGAAAAACAAAATTCAGTAGAGCATTTATTTTACATTGCTTATCCTTTCGATTATCTTTTGTTGGATTAATTTTATTTTTGGGTTACGGTAGTGTTTCGGACAATTCAACAATATTTTGAACTACGGTAATCAGGTATTAACGGCATCCCAAAGGCGAGTAAACACAAAATTTGGAAACGGTTGAAATTTTCGCTGACAAACTTTGTTAACTTCTTTGTTTCATATATCGGAAAATGTTTGCCCCAAAAAGTTCTCGAAAAAAAAACACGAAAATATAATTTTCTCGTAAAAAAGGAAAGAGGAAAACTAGGGTCGTTCGAATTTGCCCAAAGTTCCTCACTGTGTCTGCTGCCTTCTGTGTCCCGGATCGTCTGAAGGGTCGGAGAGCGCCGCGGCTGACACCCGTAGCGGATCGGCGGCTGCGCAGATAGGGGTCTAGCCAGCGAGCCAACAACCGTACTTATGCCCGGGTCTAAAAAGTAAACCACAGAAAAGCACGGCCCATTTAATAATATTTACAGAGTGATCCAACGGCGACATTCAAAGTTGTCGCCGGTACTCCTTTAAACGCAACTGGCTATCTGCTTGGAACTTTTGGGTATCCTGATCAAAAATCTCTCCAAAGGAAAGTTTCAGAAAATCCTTCGACATTCCTCAACTGCTCGATGGCAGTGCGAGCACTATCATTCTGGACAAAAGCACTATGTGGCTACAGACTTACATCAAGAATGCGAAGTGGTTGTTATTTCCCATTGAGGCGGCGATAGGCAGAAAGGGCTTTCTGACAAGTGCATTCTACCCATTTGTGTATCCGATACCAGCCAGCTCTAGGACCCTTTGGCTGCAGAAAACAGGTTTGGGGCAAAAGTTTTTTTTTGAAAAAGCAAATCTCAGATGGAAGAAAGTTTGTCCTTAATCTTAAGGTGAACTTTACCGAAGTATCAGATGAAAATACCAAACTTTTCGTTAATTGCTTAGATGTTGGCTACTATGGAACACCGTAAGTACAGTGTCGAACAAAGTTATTTTCATCCGTTTGTCCAAACGAAATTAGCTTTACAGAAACGGTGGTCATTTATTTCCAGTTAAAAAGGGCCGTCGGGGATATTTTTACTTATCTCATATAGCATAATTGGCAACACAAGTCGGAATGTCCCTGCCGGTTCCTTTAGAGTGAGAGTTTTCTGAAAATCAAATCGACTTCTGAATTTTTTTTTTTTGAAAAAACCCATTTGGCGCGTTTTCGCTGCGGGACTCAACGTTTTTTAAACTTAAAAAGTATGGATAGTTGTTTCTTTTTGACTTGTCAAGTTTGGTTAAGAAACATAAAAAATTTCATTATAACACAAGGTAAAAAACCTTGTGTTATAACGAAACATTGCTATCTGACGCTCTTTCGTTGTGGGACCCCCGGAATTTCTAAAATTGTCTTTTTTGTACTCTATTAACCAACATTTCTCGTTTTGAAATTTTCAAAAGCGCCATAACGCAAAAATTGCAGTCTGGAATCGATCGTAGCAGGACATCATTTTTAAGAGGTCTTATTTACTACTTAAGACAACTTACCTAAGTTTCAGTTTTCTATCTTTATATTTTCGAAATTCATGGAATTATGGAACACAATTTCTAAAATAAAATTTAAACAAAATACTTTTCTGAGAATTTCATCTTGAAAATGGATCCTCAGCCACATTTTTGAGTCGAATATTATTTTTTAACCCCGCTCCAAGAAACGGTTCCCAACAAAGGAGTTACTTAGCATACTATAAAAAGGACTGTTCAATAAGGAGGCTGACGCTCCCTAAAAGAAATGATCACCGTTTCCGTAAAGCTCGTTTGATGTGACCATAGTTTTTTTTTAATTTTCAGAATCCCACTTCGCAACACAACGGGCCAATCGTTCATCTTCACCACGTCAAATGTAACCGTGTGGATTGACCAGCCAAACCAAAAATATAACCAAACAAACAGAGGAACTTACATCAGCTATTGGATTGAGGAGGCGCCGGAAGTATCTACGACTGAAGTTTCTACAAAAGTTTCAAAAAAAAGTTTTCAGAAAATTGGAATCAAGTTCTGTTTATTTCTTAGGTTCTTTTTCTACGACTAAACTTCCTATTAGTTCGACAACTGTTCACAAGGAAACGAGAACAAAATCAGGTCAAACTGAAATCACAACGAAAGCGATGGAGATTGAAACCACTACAAAATCTGTTTTAAATCCAGGTTTTCAGAATCATTTGAAATAAGTTTTATTTATTTTTCAGGACTATTTCAAATTTTTATTGTACTTCTGGCTTCCATGATTTGAATCCGACAAACTGTTCGAATCATATAATTTTTTAAAACTGTGAATTTACGCTGAATAAACTATTTCATTTGTTAAGCAAATAAGACGATTGAAGTGGTAAGACAAAAATAATTAATGTCTGGAGTTGGATGTGTATCTTTTTTTCAAGAGCTTTTCCGTTTAAATACATCGTTTTGGAAAAAGCAATTTTTTTGGTCACTGGATTGAAGAGGAGCCGGAAGTATATACCCGGAAGTTTTAGGTTCAGGTTTTCAAAAAAAAAATTGGACCTGAAAAATTTTTTAGGTTCATTTTTAGGTTTTTAGGCTACAGGCACCTGTGGATAAACGAGAAACAAATCACGTGCACGGGGTTAACGCGTTTATCCAATCCATCGTTTTATGGGGATTTATTCGTCACATTCGAATTTTCAACATTCCCGCCAGAAAAGACGCAGGAAACTCTGGTTGTCTGACATGGTAGCGCCGCGCATTTCAAACCCGTACGAGATCGGCGTTCGCGGCCCGCCGTATATAATTGTGATCTTTTATATTATTGTACATAAATTCAATGAATTTTTAAAATTCAATTTTGCAACATTTTGTTCTTGATTTTTAATAGTAAATGAACACGGCAATTGTTTTTCATTTTTGAAACATGATTTTAATGTTTCAACATATTTCCATATTTTACCATTGATGTGTTCAGCCGATACACATCACATAATGGCATGTAGTTTTGGCTGTGGATACCTTCTGATTCTCGATGAATTATTTCATAACATAAGAATCAATGACGAAAAAATAACTTTATTTAGCAAGAAAAACCTTTAAATGGACCTTTTTCATTATTTCTTTCGGCTCTTGTCCTTGGAACACTGAAACTTTCATAAAGTTTTTGATTTTTCATTAACTTACGGTCTCAACGGCAGAATTGCACTTTTTCGTGAGTGCATTGATTGCAGCCAATTTCACACTGTGAAAGTTGATTCTCTTCTGGACTTTCAGTAAATCTTCGACCTCCTTTCTGCATTCCCTTCCTGCGTCTTCCGACTTGTCCTCAAGTCTTTCCAAACAGTTGGAAAACGAATTGATTGCCTTCTTTTTGGCATCTTCGGCGGAAAAGGCGACCAAAGAGAGAACTAGGAGGAGAAAGAGGGAGCGGAACATGATTCCAGAAGGAAAAATAGATTGGATCAGATTCTTATCTCGGCGAATGGGTGATAAGGGACCCGACACGACCTGGTTCCGCAAAAAAAGAAGAGGAAGCAAACTGAAAATAGGGAAACGGACATTTGCTTACTTGGCAACCTAAAATTTCAATTAGCATTAAAACAGTGGAGTGTTTCATGTTAAAGTGAAATTGTTAATTAGATTTTTTATTTAGTGATTGTAGTCTTTACTTGGAATCCAAGAACTGAGTAAGAAAAAACGAAATCGGTAAGTTAATAGTAATTTCGACTTGAAAATAGAATTTAACAAAATTTGAAAAACCCTATTAAAATGTAAAGAATAAAAATGTAAAGTTGTTATCCACTTTTGCAACATTACACCAATTTTAGGACCGGTGCTAAAATTTTTCGATTTTAGTGTTTCTATATTTTAGAAATTTTCTTCATTCTAACGAAGGAAAAAACAAACTGCTAATAGAAATGAAAAATTCTATCAAAAACAAGTTTTAAGGCCACACTGCCTCGTTCATTTAATGCAATTACAAGTAGCTGCACTGAAACAGTGGAATTACATGGCAAATTCACAAAGTATAAAAATGGAATCTATATAAAAACCACAGAAGTAATAGAAGCACCAATTACTATTGAAAAATGCTTTGAAATCGAAAAAAAGAAAAGGTTAAATTTAATATATCTAGCTTTCTTCTTTATTCGTCCTTCAATGTTTCGTAACTCTGATAATTACATATTCTTAGGGCCGACATCAATGGAACAACTCCGTACATGCTTAATGAATTCTTCTAACAATTCATTAAGCATGTACAGAGTTAATGAATTTCTCTAACTCTGTTTGCAAAATTAGAAGCAAAATTAGAACAAAAGATAAAATTCTTTTGTTTTATTTTTTAGATCAAATAAATTCTTTATACAAAAGATAAATATTCAATAGTTTATTTCCAGTTAGTTTTCAGTTTCATTTTTTGGCTTTGTTTGAATTTACCATCATTAAGTTATGGTTTTATTATGAGTAGTGTGGGAAGTATCTAGGGAATCAAAAAAGTAAAATTTTTAAATACCATTTGAAGAATTTCAGCAAATTTGCATTGTTTTTAGAAAATTTAATTTTAAATGCATAATCATTTTTATTTCCACAGTGTGCGCTTTTCACATTTCTCCACTGTTTCAATGCGTTGCTTCCTGTTGATGTGTTACGAGTCTACGTTAACAAATGGCTTTTCTTTCGCTTTAAAGGGTCGAACCGCATTTATTTGGCTTTTATTTATTGGCTTCATTTGAACATATTTTTGCTAATAAAAATAATTTAATTTAGAATGGTCCTCAATCTGAATTCTATAGTCGAACATATTCAATTGCAAATCATTCAAAAGGTATTTTATTTTTAAAATTTGGAACGCAAAATAGTTCTTGTTTCAGATGGAAGGAAAGGACTACATTCGAATTCAACAAACTTCCCGTCGAGCCTCTTTTCTTTCTGAGCAGATAAAAAATAGGGTGACTTTGGATGATAATACCACGGTTGTTTATAAAATTGACAATGTGAGACACTGGAAGTTTTTACGTTTTACGAAAAAATGTTTTTAGACCATTGGAATATTTTGCAGGAGCGGCTTAAAGCAAAAATCGTTATTGCTATCTCTTCGTGAGAGAAATGTGAGACAAACTAAAAACTTTGAACTTTAATTCTTCAGATGGCAATTAAAATGAAAGAGGCAAGCAATTTGAATATAAGAACAGCAGGAACGGTGGAAGTAGAGGTGAGCTCTCTCTCTCTCTCTCTCCCTCTCTCTCTCCCCCCCTCTTTCTCTCTCACACAGTTTCGAAACAGTGAAGTGATGTGTTGTTGGCACATCACTCCACTGGAAAACTAGCCTTTTTAGGATTGCTTCACCGACGAAGTTTGCCTTCCCCTTACAAAATACTTTGAATCAACGAAATCGGAAGGGAAAAGAGTTGTTCTCAATCAATACGTCCATTGCCCACCTTCACAGTTTTCCAACTTTTTAAAGGTTTGTTTTTATTTTTACTTGTTTGCTTATTTTTTTGTTTATTTTTTTGACAAAACATTCCAGATTTCAAAATGCCACGAATTAAAAATCGAGCCGTTAGGAGTTTTTCTACTCCCCTCGGAAACTTTTCGACTTCCGGAATTTAGAAAAGTAAGAATGTCGCCATTTCATAATTTTTAAAACACAATTTTCAGATAAAAAATGTAGCTTTCTCTCCTGAAAATGCCTTCAATGACAACGATTTACTTTCGCTGAGATGTTCTGGATTAGCCATTTTTAGTGATTGCCAAATTTCTTCAAAAGGCATTAATCTTTTCCTAAAGGTAATATTTTCCTTCTTATTTTTCAACTATTTATTTTAGGAATGGCTTTCCCACAAACGGAAAATACGTAAAATTTTGATACGAGGGCAGTTTGAAACAGAGGAGATTTTTCAAAAACTTTCGCCAACTTTAATCAAAGGAGGTGCTGCAAAAGAATACAAAAGCTTTTCTTTGAAGAGAGGAGACGAAATTTTGAAAATTTCAGTTTCTTCCCAACATTTTTCAGCTCTCTTATTGAATTCGTTCAGCTAGTTTGTGTGAAATAAATTATGTATTTTGTCGCGATAATACAACAAATAATATCATGTATTAATAAATTTTGTGTCTGTTGTCATTTGTCTGTATGTATGAATGTTTATAAATTTGTAATATTAAACTGCAAATTTAAAAAAAATCTCCGACTATATATAATGTATTCGCTGATTTTTCTGTTTGTCTTAAGTTTAGTGTCACTACTTAATTTAGCCAGATTTTTTAGACATTGAAATAAATTTATAGAAAAAGAAAAATTTTAAATTTTAAAAATCCAAGAAAGGCATCGTTTTCAATGTTCCACCGTTTTCAATGTCTGATAAAATTTGAAAAATAAGCATACAAAAATTTAGCTTTTTATAGATTGTAATTTCTGTACTTTACACCTTGAATTTTTATTTTTTCAATGTACCTCTTCTTTCAATAAAGAAACATTAAAATTACTATTAGTCATCTAAAATATTTGTTACAAAGAATTTGAAGAATGATTTCATGTGAATTTTTCGTTTTCATTAGAAAGGAATCCAAGAAAAATCTTTACCATTAAGTTAAAGATAATCCTTTTAATTGTATGGTTTTAACAAAATATATTATGTATATTGTCGCGATAACACAACAATAAATATAATTGATTCAAAAAAGATTGTCTCTGTTGTCATTTGTCTGTATGAATGAATGTTTTTAAATTTGTAATATTAATCTTCAAATAAAAATAAAAATCTTCATCCTATGTTTCATGTATTCGCTGATTTTTCTGTTTGTCGTAAGTTTAGTGTCAATACTTAACTTGGCTATATTTTTCAGCCAATGAATTAAATTTGTTCAATGTGGGATGTTTCAGAAAAAGAAAATTTCCAAAATTTATGAAACAAATAAGGAAAATCATTTTGTCAATGTTTTATTTACTTTAGATAAGAATCCAAGAAAGGCTTCCATCATTTTCAATGTCTGATAAAATTTGAAAAAGTAGAATAGAAAAATATACCGTAAAAGTAGTTTTTTAATGTTTTAACTAAATATACATCACATTTTTGTTTGTTCTATGTACTTATTCTTTCAATAACTACATATTTGTAAAAATGGTAAAATAAGGTAGAAGAACATTAAAATTACAATTAGTCATCTGAAAATGTTTGATACAAAGAATGTGAAGAATTATTTCATTTGAATTTTTTATTTATTTCTGATAGGAATTCAAAAAAAGTTTTCACCATTACTTTGTACACATCAATGATATACATATTATAAACGTCTAGTTTATAAACTATTCAGGTTTTTCCAATTGTTTCAAACAAATGGAATTGGTTGGCATTTTTGGATTTCCGAAAAGAAATTGGAATTGTCACATGTTATATACTGCTTTTATCTAATCTAAAACATTAAGTGTTACGGTTCGCTTTCAGATTTGAAACGGCTTTTGTTTCGCTTTGTTGCAAAAGGTCGCTTTTGATTTTGATCAATATCTTTCATTCACCTTCAACCCGACGATTAGAATGGTCGTCCATCTGAATTCTCTCTCCGCCCATCTTCAACTGCAAATTGTTCAACGGGTAATCTATTTTTATTTTAATTTCGATATCTTTTGAAACATTCAAAAACATTTATTCCAGCTCGAAGGAAAAGACTACATCCGGTTTCAAGAAAGTTCAGGCCATGCCCAATTCCTGTCGGAACAAATCAAAAGAAACGTCACTTTGGATGAGCACATATTTATTTTTAATTTTAAAAACGTATGTTTCATCAATCTAAATTAAATAAAACATCGATTTAGAAAGGAGGAATAGTTTCGGAGAATTGCATGCCGTCGGTTCATGAACAACGAAGAAATGACAGTTTAATGCTTGACTGGAATCCAATTGTAGTGAAAATTTTAAATTGAACATAAATTGAAACATTTAAGAAAGCAACAAAAAAGAAACACACAAGGCGGTTTGTTCGTTCGAATTTGAGATTATCTAATGAAATAACAATCCACGTATGAAAAATTAGTAACTACCTATTTCTTTTTTGAAATGTTTTTCAGGATCCACTAAATGAAAAATTTTGCCTCAACCTTATCAAAACGTTTCAAACTTCGAAATCGACTGCAAGACATGTATTCCTGGTCTGCTACGGAAACTGCTCGCCGGAGACATTTTCAGTGTTTTTAAGGGTATGTAGTTTTTTTTTTACTGACAAAAAAGTTCAATATTTCTTTTTGTAAACTTCTAAGTTTGTTAGCGGAAAAAAGCTATCGAACACATACCCCGTTTTTAATTTTGTCAAGTTTGAGCAAAATTACAGTAACCAAGGTTAATAGACCCAGAAGTCTCAGAATGCCATATTAAGCATATATAATAACTTTTGGGCAAAACATAATACATTGAAAACAATACTTGCGCGATGTTTACTGACGGTGTAGAAGCGTAAATACAGGGCACGCAATTTGTCAAAATTACGCCTTTCAGCTGGATATGGCCAAAAAAGTCTCAGCTCAAATATCTTCACAACGAAACGTTTGGCAGTTATAGAACAGCTATATATTTTTTTTGAATAACCTTTTAATTATTTTACTAAACGATATAGTGAAAAGGGTCCTTACCGCCTGCTTTAAATTTATTTTAAATCTGTTATTTAAATTAAAACTATTTTCAGGTATGCAAAACAAAGGTGCTAACGGCTTCCTACCGTAAAATTTCCTCTGCAGTTCTCAGACTTCCGGAGATCAAACAAGTTAAAATCTTTATTCATAAAATTTCCTTCTTTTCAGATGGAAAAGATTGTATTACATCCTGCCGATGATTTCAACGATAATGATTTTCTGGCCCTCAAAGCAACCAAATTAGCGATTTTGTCGCCATGCCAAGTTTCTTCAACTGGAATAAACAGAATGTTGAAGGTAAGCCTCAATCATAATTTTAAACTATTGATGTTTAGGAATGGTTTTCGGGAAAACGTGAAATAATCGAACTTCAAGTGAAAGGAACGCTCCTGATTGAGGAAGTTTTTGAAGGCTTATCGCCTGATTTAATAAGAGAACATGTTATACATGTTTATTTTTGTTTTCATTTGAAAAGAAATGAGCAGACGCTGGAAATTAACATTAGCGGATTCAATCGCACTTTGTTTGCCCGTTTAATTTAAAATTAATATTCATTGTCTGTCACTGTATTAAATTATGTTTCGTACGTAATATATTTTCAAGTTCACTCCTGTTCTTATATACCAGACAAAAGAAGCCTGAGTAATGAAACTACAGAAAATTAAAGTAGAATGTTCAAAATAGTGGCATGTTGTGGAAAACACTTTTTACATTGCGAGCATTTCGCTCATTAGTCCGCATTACAAACGTCAGAATTTGCTGGCAAGAATAAATTTGTTGCAGTAAAACCACGATTCCACGTATATGCGATAAATTGACACTTTGCTGAAACAAAGGGGTGCCTAAAATTGATCTATTTAAAAAAAATCAATGACATAAAATTATCACTTTTTTTGGTGTAAAAATTTGTTTTTTGAAAATAATTTTTTTTGAAAGCATTCGAAAGTTTCAAAAAGCTTTAAAGAAATCTTTTGTTGTTTTAAATTTACTTCCTCTTTGTTTCGTTATTGGTGTGACCGATGGTATATTCTGGAATAATGTGAGCGAATATGCTTCAATTTCAAATAATAATATATTTAGAATATACATTTAATAGCGTCTAAAAACTCTACAGTTATTCTTATTTGACCATTGAAGTAATTTTAGTTCACCATGCTGGAAAAATGCTGCAATACATTTCCGAAAGACAATGAGAACAAACTAGCTACTGCAACTGCATCAGACACAATTGACAGCGGTGTTTAAAAATAAATGTCAACAAAAATAGTGCAGTTCAAACCAGCTCTTATTACTTAATTTTTTCCACAAGAGATTATTGAAGTTAGCTGAAATATTCAAGTAAAATATTGCTGTCATTATTTAAAGAATTTTCTCGCTTTTTGTCGAACAATGCCTCTTTTTATAGATGAAAACATTGACTTCCTCTGAATTATAAAGTACGGGTTTTCATCAAGTGTGTATGGCCAAAACGGCAGATCAAAGGCTTATCTTCTACACATAGCTCTGAAGGTTCTATTCATTAGGTTGTTGTCAGATGGTCCTTCTGCGGCAAGCAGTTGTGGGGTTTGAAAAATCCGTCTGTAAAAGGACTCTAGCGTTTCTATACCGTTTTAGAAACTAGTTATAAGAAGGGAGGCGTCGCTAAATTGTGATGTTTTACGAGATTATTGTAAGGGGCTGAAACATTTAAATGATATCTGCTTTAAAAACATACACCCTCTTTTTATGAATGAAAACAATTTCACTCAGAATGAGCAATCATTTTTAAACTAATAAAAAAGAAAAAATGTTTTATTTTATTTTACATAGAAGTTCCACGAAACAGGAAACATCTTTATAAGAATATGAATAATATGAGAATCTAATATGATTAAACGAAACTATTCGTTTATTCATATTAGAATTGAAACATTTGTAATTGTCAATGTGAACGTCTAAAAAACGAGATTGCAAATCAAACGGAATTACCGAATATCGCAATATTTATTTTTTTATTTATTTAATTTGAACCGTCAGATTTATAAAATTTGTTACCAAGTCCCATGAAACTGCGTAGATTGAAACAGCACGTCACTTTCTCTAAGCCATTATTGAAACTGTCTAACAATCTTAGAAACAATATAAGTTCAATTTAGTTTGAATCTTCAGATTTATTAACCTTTGTTCGCCGTTTGTTTAAATTATTCTTACATTCAATTTTTTTTCTATGTTATTTCCGGAAACATCCCATAATCGCTCTCGCTGAGAGACGCATACTCTTAAAACTAGTCAAAAACTTAGATGTGCATACTACAGTAATCCAGGCCAGCCTAAAGAGGGAGTGGCAACATGAACACTATTTGTTACATGTTTCATGCCACAAGTATGCGATTTCGGCGCCGGTGTATTGCATTTTTATGAAATTCACGACTTCTAATTATGTGCCCTCACTGTCAGGAAAATGTTTCATTTTTCGTTCATACAAAGCGGGACAGGAAATGGGCGATTTGCAGCATGTGCGAAATGGATTTTGACCTTGGAGATTCAACTTGAAGTCTACATTTTTCTTGTTTTGTAAATCATTTGAAGTAAAGCAAATTTATTGCGGTTTAAATGACCGAAATATGTGAATATTTAATTTTTCTTAAAACTAGGATCACTTCTCTATTTTAGGCATCTTTTATAAGTGTTCACCATTAAAATTTAAGAATCTCTTTCCCGCTTAAGCGTTTAAACGCGTTGTTGGATCATTTGCAAACAATTCCTGTAAAAAAAAGAAATTTTTACAAAAAAATTAGTTAAATGATTCAATGTATTTTCATTAGTCTTGTGATCAAAAAGAGACAATAGGCTGGGGTCAAAGTTCAAACTTCCTAAAACCGAAAAACATGTATTTTCGGTAAATGTTGAGAGAAATGTTACGGAAAGAAGTTTAAACGTTAGTATAATTACCATCCGCAAGCTGACGATCGTGGGAGTATTTGTTTTCTCGTTCACAAGCGCATAAAACCAAATTGAAATGTTTGCCTCAATATTTCAAATGTAACGGGGTTTGTAAAAAGCTAAATTGGGAAATTGTCAGATTCTTTGGCTGAGAAACCTGAAACAGAAAAAAAACAATGTTAAAACTACAGTAGTCATTTTATTGTTACCCCGCTTTTGAAAAAAATAGCATGGGGTAAAGTGAGACATAAGGCAGTGATTGGTAAGTTAAAAAAAACGTTTACCTGTCAAAAAAAATTTCGCTTACAGTTAAAATACAGTTCAATAAAAGAAGGGTCAGTTTCCTCGGCTGAGAAACTGGTAAAGGATACTGTAGAAAATATCTACCACAGTAGTCAAGTACCAGTTACCCAGCTTTCGGAAGAGGGAAGGGGGTGGGGTGGCGTAGTTTTTCTCTTACAAGGACAGGGAACCAATAATTCTTGATCTACTGACCCAGTAAAGTAGATCATAGGTGTGTCACATCAAGTCAAAAATTTGACATTTGGGTTAGTTTCCTTAGTTTTCGGAAAAGAGGAAGGGGGACTCAAATTTAAACGCTCACTTACCTTCAACTTCATTTTCAGAAGAAAATAGGAAAATAGCAAATATTGAAATGGGATAGTTTCCTTGGCTGGGAAACCCGCCACAACAAAGCTGAGCAGCATGTCGGCTTTATTGATTAGCTGGTTACCCAACTTTTGGAATTGGGAAGGAAAGGGAATTGAAATTTGGAATTTTGGGTTACGGTAGTTTCCTCGGCTGGGAACCCGGTCGAAGTTGATGTTAATAACATTTAAAACATCAGACTTATTCCGGGTACCCAGCCTTCGGAAGAGGAAGGGACGGTTGTTTTTATCGAAATTCAAAGAGATTTGGGAAAGGGGAAAATTGGGTTACGGTAGTTTCCTTGGTCGGGAAGCCAGGCAAAGACAATGTTGATCACGAAGACAACATTGATAATTGCCTGATTACTCCACTTTTGAAATAGGGAATGTGGAAATGGGGGGGAGAAGGGGAGGAAAGCAGATCCAAGTTTCCCTTACCCCGCTGAACTGGAAAATTCCCTAACTACTTCAGAAGAGCTAGGGTAAACTTCAAGTTCGACGGGTTGGGGAGGTTTGGAAGGAAAGAGAGAGAGAGAGAGAGAGAGAGAGAGAGAGAGAGAGAGAGTCATCATGGGGAACGGTGCACCGCCATCGGATGGGACTTGGGTTTGATGCCAAAAGAAGAAAAGGGAGCCACCTAACCCAGTTCCCATCCCCAATGAGATTAAGGAGTTCTTCACTGCTTCAGAAGAGCAAAGTAACTCTCAACCTCAGTGGGTAAGGGAGGGAAGATGACAGGGGCAATCGGTAAAAAAGGGAACAATTGAAGAGTCGCTGGCGAGGCAGGGAGGGTCTGTCGTTGCTGTGTTGCTGGCGGAGGAAGAAGGAAGAGAAGAGGCGAACTGTGCCTGTGAGCCTCGGCGGGGCCCTTATATAGGCTCTCTGCGGACACGCCCCTCCGTGTCTGTGGATAGAGACGCAGATCCACGGCGTCGTGTCGAGACCCAAAAGATCCGCTGCCTCTGAGGGGCTGGCCCCGCCCCTCCAAGGTTCCGCGGCGGGCGGCTGTCAACAGCCTCGCTACAGTAACCCGGCGCAGCTGGCACAGGTGGCGTCTGGGTTTTTTAATTGAAGGGCCTCAACTGCGGGAATTTGGATAACGGAACGGCTGTTCATGAAAAAAGAACATACGGGATATCTTGGAAACACTTTTATTTAATTCAAAAAGGCTGTTTTTAATATTTTTTGTGATTGTGAACACATTCTAATGTTACACCCGTTTGCAAAATAATTACTCGATCTAAAATTTCAGTGAATCCTAAGACTTCAAACATTAAGTATAAATGCCAAAATGAACTAACTGAAAACTTTTATTTTGATGTTGCTATATTAGCATAGTAAAAAGTCTCAAATAAGCCAGCATAAAACCAAGGTAATATTTTTCATCTGGTTAATTACATTTTTGCGAGATTTATTGGTTGAATTTTGTTTTGTTAAACTTGCAAAAAAGCATAGAAATCCAGAAATGATTATAAATACTAAAATAAGCTTAGCAGAGAATTTTTAGTAGCTTTGTCTATTTTTTGGACAACAGGAAATACAACATTGTCGCGCTGAAACGTATTCAAAATATTTTGTTTTCTTTCCCGAAAGTTTCCAAAACTTGGTAACAGGAATTATCCAATAATAGAAATTCTATTATAGAATCAACGCAATCAAGGGATTCTTAACAGTGAAAACAGCTGAAATAATAATATTTGTAAGAATATCAGCAGAAATGTTTCTTTATTTAAAAAGTTAGCGGTGCTCGCAACCATGAGAAACAAATGCCTAAATTATAGAAGTTGGTTGAAACATGTGGATAAAATTTCATGAACCTTCATTTTCATGGTTTGAAAAACTTACTCGAAAGTTTCACCCCCTTCGTAATTGGATTTATCCAAGAACAGAAATAATACGATCATCTTATTGTCACAAACACATGTTAACACTTATAAAATAAACTCAAACGCTGATTTTTCTGAAGCGATAATCCCTTGACGGCGGAATGTTCGTGGCGGCTGGTAAAAGAAAGACTGCTGACAGATGCTGAAAAGAGAGGTCAAGTGCCAACAAAAGCTAAAAGTCCACGGCGCCGGAGATTCCTTTTTACGCCGTTTCCGATGTCCCTTTTATCTGCGCCGACTTTAGCCCAGAATTGTTTCAACAGTAACCGATAGAATGGTTCAGGGGTCCCAAAAGGAACAGTGGCTACCCGAAACTCTACTTCTCAATGCTTCTCACTACCTATATCAAAGCTAAAGCCATTTTTATAATGAAAACATTCGAAACAAATTATTTGTTTTTGAATTTAGTCGGCTAATTTCAGCTAGACTTTGAAACTATCTTTGAATGCCACCAATATCCATTCATTAATTTTAAAAAAAAGTTCTATCCGGTATACGTCATCTGAGATTTTGACTCTCTTTACAGCTTTCTGACCCCTCTGTTTTCAGTCAATACGGTGCATCAGCCGTGGCTCTCACCGGCACGCGCTGACTTTGCGACGGAAACAAAGGAGGTTTTTGTAAAAGCGCGATTGAGCGCGAGTGAATCAGCCGTCTGGGAACGAATGGGGACAAAAATAGGTGGGAGGACGGTTTGTCGTGGAAACGGCGTCATATTGCGAAATTGCTAATCCGTACGAAAAGTTTTTAACGATTTCAAAAATTTCAGGCTTAAATTAGTCATTTCTATGTTTCAGACAGTTGAAAAAAGAATTTGAAATTTTGGCAAGGCAGTTTGAGCTGGTAAGTGGTACGCGCTGTAGATCTACTATCACTGACAAAATTGGGCTAATGTTTTTCTGTTTTGTTGCAATCGTGTCGGTTTTTCGTCGCGGCTGGCACAAGGCGTAGCAAAAAGCTGGCAGCAGCTGAAAGAGAGGTTAAGTGATTACAAAAGCTCTCTACTGCCGAAGATTCGTAGTTAGCCCATTATAGGGATTTAGAACATTTCGGAGTTGAAATGGAGTGAATTACGGTATCAAATCAGATGACCTCCAAGAATGTGTTAGAAATGCCTGGGAAACTAATTTGTTTTTGTAACGAATTTTGTTTCTTAACCGTAGGCTCTAATTGCATTTGTAGACATTTTCCTGGAAAAACAAAAAAAATTTGATTTTGGTAACGGCATCAGTCTGTTTCAAGCTGTTCCTATATTTGCTGTGGATCGTTTTACCACAATAGTAAAACCCTACAATTTTTTTTTACTAAAGGAAAATTATAATTTGGACATGTAATGTAAATTGGAGAAAGTAATTTATAATTTATAAAACGCCGTTCACCACACGCAATCCAAATAGGCACAGAATTTTCAGTATAGCTCCAATACATAAGGGAGGGTTGGTTTCCTCAGCTGGGAAACCGGTAAAGGATACTGTAGAATGTATTCACCACAGTAGTCAAATACCTGTTACCCAGCGTTTGGAAGAGGGAAGGAGGTGGGAATATAGGTTGGAACGACAGAGGGTTCTCTGACGAAGCATTATTATGGGCTACAGCTACGGTCAAGTAGAGCAAAACAATTCCTGAGAAAGTCTTACACGTTCATTGGGATAGTTTCTTTTATGGAAAAACAAGAAGTCGTATTGTAGTTTTATTGATCTCAGGATTTTAATGAGTTTTTAATAGTTTTCACAGTTTGTAGCCATGTCACATTCATGTATTTTTTTTCTCGGATTTCTCGGTTCTTGCACGAATGCTCAGTTTATGTAAATTTTATGTATGAAGAATTTCACTCAAAATAAAACCGGAGGCAGTCAGAAACGAATGAAAGTTAAAATATAAAAGTTACAAACGAAACATTTAATAGTATAGATGTTTATCTACAAAAATTTCTTTAAATAAAAAACCATGAATCGATTGGTTTCCTCAACTGGACATCTGGTCAAAGATACTGTAGAGCATTTCGACCACAGTATTCTTATCCCAGAGATTCCGCTTTCGGAAAACAGGAAGAGGGACTCAAATTCAAACGCTCACTTACCTTCAACCTGTCGTTTTCAGAAGAAAATAGGAATATAGTAAATAAGATTTTCCTTGGCTGGGAAACCAGTAAACACAAAGCTGAGCAGCATGTCGGCTTTATTGATTAGCTGGTTACCCAACTTTTGGAATTGGGAAGGAAAGGGAATTGAAATTTGGAATTTTGGGTTACGGTTGTTTCCTCGGCTGGGAACCCGGGCGAAGTTGATGTTAATAACATTTAAAACATCAGACTTATTCCGGGTACCCAGACTTCGGAAGAGGAAGGGACGGTTGTTTTTATCGAAATTCAAAGAGTTTTGGGAAAAGGAAGAAGAATTGGGTTACGGTAGTTTCCTTGGCCGGGAAACCAGGCAAAGACAATGTTGATCACGAAGACAACATTGATAATTGCCTGATTACTCCACTTTTGGAATAGGGAATGTGAAAATGGGGGGGAGAAGGGGAGGAAAGCAGATCCAAGTTTCCCTTTCCCCGCTGAACTGGAAAATTCCCTAACTACTTCAGAAGAGCTAGGGGAAACTTCAAGTTCGACGGGTTGGGGAGGTTTGGAAGGAAAGAGAGAGAGAGAGAGAGAGAGAGAGAGAGAGAGAGAGAGAGAGAGAGAAAGAGAGAGAGAGAGAGAGAGAGAGAGAGAGAGAGAAAGAGAGAGAGAGAGAGAGAGAGAAAGAGAGAGAGAGAGAGAGAGAGAGAGAGAGAGATTTCCCTTGTTCCCCTTCCCGGTGAACCAGAAGTTACAACTACTGCCTTCGAAGAGTAGTTGTAATTTCTGTCTCAGAGGGTTGGGGAGGGAAATCAGGTCAATGAAAAGTGGAAAGTCTTGTCCTAGGCTGGGTACCCTTCCCCTGAGACTGCTACCTTCCTTCGTAACAGTCATCATGGGGAACTGTGCACCGCCATCGGATGGGACTTGGGTTTGATGTCAAAAGAAGAAAAGGGAGCCACCTAACCCAGTTCCCATCCCCAATGAGGTTAAGGAGTTTTTTACTGCTTCAGAAGAGTAAAGTACCTCTCAACCTCAATGGGTAAGGGAGGATAGGTGGCACGGGAATGGGAAAAGACATGGCAGGGAAAGTGGTCGCTGGCGAGGCAGGGAGGCTCTGTCGAGGATGTGTTGCTGGCGGAGGAAGAAGGAAGAGAAGAGGCGAAGTGTGCCTTCGAGCCACCACGGGGCCCTTATATAGCCGTTCTGCGACTCCGCCCCTCCGTGTCTGTGGATAGAGACGCAGATCCACGGCGTCGTTTCGAGACCCAATTGATCCTCTCGCTGCTAGAGGGCGGGCTCCGCCCTTTCGCCGTCTCTCGGCCGGCGGGTGTCCACTGGGACGCTACAGTAAACCGGCACAGCTGGCACAGCTGGTGTCTGTGTTTTTGAATAGAAGGGCCGTTACCTGCCCGAAGTTGGTTGGGGAATGAGAAATGGCGCTGTGGAGCAGATCTTTGACACATTGATGGCTATAAACTTTTTTTAAAAATCAAGATATGAAATAATGAATTACACTTAAATGTTTCACTCATTTGCAAAATCACGGCTCAATTAACAAAATCAGTGAACCCGAATACCGCAAAAAATAATGAAAAATACTAAAAATAAGCTAAAAAAGTTTGCTTTTAGAAGTTACGTTTGCTTTCTTTATTTTCTCGACAACAGAAAGACATAAAAATATCTGTGACATCCGAAAATATATTTGAAAAAATACTTTAAAAAAACTTATTAGCCCTACTTATTTGAAATTTTCAAAAACTTGGTAACATGAAATGGCCAACAGCAGAATTAATACAAGCGTGGGCTCGGTAGTAGTGAAAGCAGCTAAATTTTAATATTTGAAAAACTATCAGCAGAAATGTTTCTTAGATTTAAAAGGTTAGTTTTCTTTCTTTGCTAAACTATTTCAACGGTTCTTTGTAAGATTTTTCTTTTTGAGAAAACACTAAGACCTTTCCAATGCTTTTAATTAGAATTTGAAAAATTCAAAACCAATAAACCAACCTACAGTACTGAGATTCGATTTGACTATTATTAATTTTTTCGTAGGATTTTTCTCAACTGTGCGAATTAAATGCTAAAATTATAGAATTTAGGTGTAACATTGAGATAATTTCATGATCCTTTTCAAGTTGTCTTTTTTTAAAACTTAGCCGAAAGTTGCAACAAACCAGTAACATGAATTATTCACATCAGACGCGAAATTGCGTACAAAATTTTTGTGTTTAAGCAATTCTACGTCAGACTACGCGAATCGGAAGTTTCGAAACTGCTGATATTTTTTATTATTTCAAAAACTCCAACCGAAAGTATTGTCAGAATTGAAACTTTCTTTAAACGCAAATCATATCGATTTAGTAATCAAAAAGTTCCATCTGGCCAACGTCATTTGAGATTTTTGACTTTCTTTATAACTCCTTAACCCCTCTCTTTTCCTCCAATACAGCGAATCAGCCGTGGCTCTCACGGACTGGCACGCGCCGACTTTTCGACGGAAACAAAGGATGTTTTTGTAAAAGCGCGATTGAGAGCGAGTGAATCAGCCTTCTGGGAACGGCTGGGGACAAAAATAGCTCGGAGGACTGTTCATAGTGGAAACGGCGTCATATTGCGAAACTACTAATCCGTCCGCAACAATGGTACGATTTCCAAAATTGCAGGCTTTAACAAGTAATTTCTATGTTTCAGGCAATCGTAAAATGATTTTGCAAACTTGAAAAACAGTTTCCCTTCATTGGACTCTGCAGATTTGCGATCGTTTAGAACAAGTTATAAAAACCCACCAGCAGGGATACTTTCGTAGCGGCTGGCACTAAGGAGCCGACTGGCAGCAACTGAATAAAGAGGTCAAGTGCCGACAAAAGCTAAAAGTCTCCGCCGCCGAAGATTCCTTGTTAGCACAAAATCAGCTATTCCTTTCAACATCACCGGCTATCAACCGGCTTTCAGAATTCTTTCGTTTCACAGCTTTTGATTGATCGACTTTTGAATGAGGGAGAGCGGTGCGGGTGTTTTCCCAGCGATTCGCAGGAGGAAGACAGTGCAGCTGGCACATCTGGAGACTGTTTTTCACATACTAGAGGCAGCTGGCCGTCTGCTGAAAATTTTGGGGTTGAATGGGAGCGAATAATAAATGTATAAAATTAGATGACCTCCAAAAATGTATTAGAAATGGCTGGGAAACTAATTGTTTTTCAATTTCTTATTACACTGAGAATTGAAATAGAGTGCCCTCATTACGTTCGGAGCAGATCTTAGCCAATTTCTTTGAAAAGGAAAACAAAAACACTTCGATTTTAGGTAACGACATCTGTCTGTTTCAAGCTGTTTTAATAATCTCCGTAGACTGTTTCACCACAATTGTGGTATTCCGCGTAGTCTATCAGGTTGATAAAAAGTTCTTGAATATGGTTGGCTGTCACCTTTGTGGCGACTGCCACGACGGTCCAGATGGCGACTAGCCTGACCAGTGGTTTCAAGAACAAGAGTTATCAGAAGGGACCAGAGGTGTCGTAGATTCCACCAAACTGGAATGGAACAGCCATCTCTATATTGTTTTAGCGTTTGACTGGAAATTATCGAACTGAGCTGAAATATTGAAGAAACATCAAGTTGGCATCAATTTTTAGAGATTTGTTCATTCTTATCGACCCAAAATTTATGTTAATCGAAGAAAAAGGTTGATTCCCCGTGCTAGCTGGCTTGGATTACTGTAGTCGGGACTGGAGTTATTGACAGCCGGGTGGCCGCCAAGTCTGCGTTTCTCAGCGAGATGTCACTCCGGCTGACAATAACTGCAGTCCATATTACAGTAATCCAAGCCAGCTTTCACAGGTGGTCAACTTTTACAGTCGTCCCAATCTAGTGAAGTTTGGATGTTGTGTGAATGTTTCAGCTGATTTCAATAACTGCTCTTCGGAAATGCCCAACACTTCGTCCTTGTATCTGATTGGTTTAAGAAAATGTTTCATTTAGAACATATCTGAATCTATATTAAAGCCAAGTCACAGAAAGATTCAGATACAACCTATAATCCTAAAGCCGGTTTCCTCGAATTCTGAGGGCCAGCGTCATGTCCCTTGGCTGGATGGTGACACGCTTAGCGTGAATGGCGCACAAGTTGGTGTCCTCGAAGAGACCGACCAGGTAGGCCTCGGAGGCCTCCTGAAATGGCAAAATTAGTTTTTGTAGAAGGTAAAGCAAGAAGGAAGTCATGCCAATCGCTAAAGCTGCTTCTCTAATTCGTTATTGTTGACTGAGTATCGCTGTTATTGTTAGTCTACTCGGACCCTGCCGCCAATGCCCCCGTAATCGATCCCATCGCAGCTGAAAGAAAACTGTGCGTAGCGATCGCAGAGATCAAAGGAAACCTCTGATTTGGTACAAAAGCGGGTCTTCGGTGGCGGGGACTTTTAGCTTTGTCTGGCAGTTGACCTCTCTTTTCAGCTGCTGCCAGCCGCCACCTTTGCGCCAGCCGCCATGAAAATATCCCCGCTGGGGGCTTCTTATAATTTCAATACAGAATGAGGGTTGCCTTTGGTTATGAAAGAATAAATTTGTTTGCCCTTTGCTGAAACACCCTAGGGAATTAACTTAAAATGACACATGAAACTTTTTGTATTGAACATTTCTTTACCAGAATAAACAATGTGCTCAGTACCTTTTCTCTGTTTTATTTTTTATTTTTTTTGGAAATTATGCATTTTAATGGTTTTTGAAACATTGACTTTTGAAACAATGAAAAAAAATAAAAAGAAAGAAAAGCTATCAGAAAAGCGCTTAAATGGGCGAAGATTATTAAGATTACCTGGAGGGCCGCAAGCGCCAGTGATTCCATCCTAAGACCGGGGAAAACACTTGAGACTATTTCCCTGACCAGTCGCTGAAAACGAAAAAAGTGAGCAGTGGAAGAAAAGAAGATGAACCAACCTGGAACGGGAGCTTGCGGATGAGCAGCTCAGTGGAGCTCTGGTAGCGCCTGATCTCTCGCAGAGCGACAGTTCCGGGGCGGTAGCGGTAGGGCTTCTTCACGGAGCCGACAAACGAGGGCCTCATCATGGCGGATTTGAAAGCCGTGACTTTCTTGGGGGCCTTTCCACACGTGGACCTCATGCTCATTGTCTTCGTACGAGCCATCAAACTAAATATGACAAAATGAGTAAGAGAAAGGGAAAAAGAGCGAAAGGAAAGAAACGAGTGAAAAAAAGAATAATTGGTCAAAGTAGCAACGACTCAACCAAAAGAAAGCGTGTTAGCTAAACGACAATGAAAAGAGCACCTGGTTCTCAGAAGAAAAGGGAAAATAGAAAGGTGTACGGTAATAAAAAGGAAAATGGCATATAAAATTGTATAAAACTTCAGTTTTTAACGCTTTTTTGTATAATTTGACTAGAAATTGAAAAGAGAAGAAATGAAAACACAATTAAATGTCATTTAAACTAAAAGTGATATGGGTACAAAGGTAAGGTCTTCTTTCATAGAGTTTTGGCATTTTAATGCGATCCTGTAAAGAAGAGACTGCATGGGCAAGGCTGAAACACCTGTCCAGACCGGATTTATGCTGATGATCATAAAAAACAGTCAAAATCGGAGATGAACGGATGCGCTTCGAGGGGAGAGATTCGCTGTGGGGTCTAGTCCCGCCCTCTCGCTGGTCACACGGCCTGGCCGACTGCCAACACGGCTGTCAACAACTACAGTAACCAGGCTCAGCTGGCACAGGTGGCGTTTTCATTTTTAGAAGGCGGGTGTCATCAAAGCCAAGGAGACTAGTTGATCGGAGAATGCCGCGGAAGGGTTCCACCAGAAAGAACTGAATACAAAGAGATGTACCGTTAAAGATGAAAATGTTCAATGACTCAAATGTTACGCGCATTTCAATAAAGAACAGCTAAATTAACAAATTTGATTGGAACAGATGAATGTGTCATGTGTGTATTTCGCTTTGGATATTTCCGTTCCACAAACGTTAACACCATGTAGATTTAAATTAGTTTCACTGGCTTTCACTCCAATTAGTTGATGAAGCTCAAATTTTGTGGCTGAAAAGCTGATCGTGGGCAAACCCACGTTCTGATTACCTGTTGAAAAATGAGTGAAATTGGTCAAAACAGCTAAAAGTCAAATTTTTTAAAACTACATGTCAGTGTGGTGTTTCGAGCAAGTGACAAAAGTAACTTCATAGTTAGTTGGTACTGTTGGATGTCGAAAGATATTTAGGTTCATAAAATCGCTGCCTTTCACACTTCCATGCTTTAGTCAAAACATACATGTAACTAAGTTTTCATTGTCTGGTGTCTTTACTTTACCTTCTCACTCCTCCATTTTCCTCCGTTTACCGATTTCTCTGTTTTCAACCAATTCAGTAAATCTGCGGTGGTTGACACGGGACAGTCACGCGATGACTTCTCCTCACAAAAAAAGGATGTTTTCCTAAAAGCGAGATTGAGCGCGGCTGAGTCAGACGTCTGGGAACCACGGAAGACAAAAATAGATTTGCCAACGGTAGCTTGCTAACGGAAACGTCACTGAAGCGGGACCATTGAAGATTTGACAAAGTTTAGTGCTAATCAGTATCTCTCAAATTCCATTTTTGAAAAGAAGATCTCTTTTTGAAACATGTGGACGATATTCATCTTTTGGCCCTCCAGGGAATCCGCCGCCATAGATTTGTTCTTATGAATTTGGACGTTCCTTTCATCCCCGCTGGCGCAGAGCACTGCCTTGTTTTTAGCATTATACAGTTTTTTCAACTCTTTTTCGACCTTTTTTTCTTCAGAAAACTACTTGTGGTAAAGAAACCAAAGAACCAAACAGGGAAACTGATTGAGGATGGCCGTGAACAAACATCGGAAATTTAAAAAAAGGAGAGCACTGTTTTGGGTCACGCAAATGTTCGTCCTGTTCTAGTTGACGATGACGAATGATATTAAAATTGATAGAAAATAGAAAAGAAAGTTTTCGGCACGCGAATGTTTTGCCCTTCCTTTACAAGTTCGCATGAGTTTCATTAATTAAGGCCGCCAAATTGGTACAGAAATGTACCTGAACACTTTAAAAACGTGGTTTTTTCACGAATAACGACAACAACGAAAAGTATAAAATCAACCCATTGAAAAAAAACATGTTATATACAATTTATAAATGAAATATTTTGGGCTTTTAACAACATGATTGATTTTGGTCAACTATCTTTAATTTTTGATAAAAGATAGTGAATTCTCCGTTTTGACTAAAATTTAAAAAAAAAATCACTGTTTCTCTTTTTTTTCGTTTACATTTTGTGATTTTGTAATTTTTTTCAGTTTTGTTGCTTAAATTTTTCATTAACTTTTTAAAGTCAGGCGAATGTTTTGCTCTGCTTCTAAAGCATTCTCTCGCTTCAATTTATAATCCAGAGGTAGAACTCGTTAGATTTTAAAGTAAAATTATGGAAAATCATTTTTCGTGGAGTAAATGTTTCATGAGCAGCTTTAGTTTTTTGGTCATTACGATATTGTTAGTCAGTCCTTTCTTTATTCACAACACTAAAAGAAACACAGCAATCGATTGACAAAGGTGCTTCGAAATTAAACAATTAACATCCACGACAGCAGAATTTAAAAAAAAAGTCAACAAATCGAACCAAAACACAGTCAAAAATATATAAGAAGTAGTAAAAATTATGTATTTATTAAAGAAAAATGAATAACCACAAAAATAAAAAAAATTGAAAGAAAGTTCAATATTAGCTGAATGTAAATACAGCTATAAGGCTTTTGTTTTAAAATCTCTCTTCAATCTATAATTTTAAATAAATTAAAAAAATATTTCAATCAATGTTTCATTGATTGCTAATATTTGCACATGAAACTAAACAGTATTAGTTATAATTGTGTTCAAGCGTCCCTGAACAAAAAACTAGAACGAAGTAAACGGTGAATCGGAAGACCAGTAAAGTGTATTAAGGAAAATTTTTATACATTTTAATTGAAACATTTGAAAACCCTTTCGTTAACCAATTTCGTTTAAAAAATGCATTAACAATTGTTTATTAAAATGCTTTTATTACAATTTATATAGTTCATACGTGTGTTTTGATACGGAAACTTGCAGTTTTTCCTCGTTTCTCTTCAAAAGATAGCTTCCATCCATTTCAACGTAGTTGATGTCAAACAGTAGAACATCGACATCAGACTCTTCCGAAGTCATAATTTCAAAATAAACGATATCTCTCTCTCCAGATAACCACTCCTGAAAAAGTATTGGAATTGTCGCATAAAAAGTTTTTAAAATTAAAAAAAAATAATCCCGAAAGTTTACTAATTCAAAAACAGATCAAACCAAACCTGCAAAATCGTATTCATCCCATTGGAGGTCATAGCGGTACCCACAGCTTCAATATGGGTGGCCGCGAGAAAAAGTAAATCTCTATCTTAAGACGGACTTCTCGTAGTGAGATGGCGAAGCTAAAACTTTACATTAAAAAAAAGATAGTTTCAGAAAACAAAAACCTGCTTAATTATGGGATGTCTGAAATATTCTATGGGGATCTCAATTCCTCCAACATGCGAATTTTGCAGCCCTTTGATTTTTGCAGTCTAAAACAAACAATGTTTTTCGGATATCTGCTTTTTACCGTTAAAAATTTGACAAAATCTTCTTCTCTAAAATTGAAATGAAAGAAATGAACTGTTTCAATCAATAAGTCTGCTTTTACAATGCGGTCCAGTAGAAGTTGACAGTATTTAGGTTTCAGGTGAACCTGCAAGGAAGATAAGTAAGTGAGGGAGTGAGTGAGATAAATAGAAAATTTAAATAAAAATCACATGCAAACGATAATTTAAAACAAACCATAAAATCCATAATTGCAATTGTAACCCGAATAGGCATCGATTTAAAATGGCGGATTTTCTTTTTCTAAACAACGAATTAAATAAATTATTTAAGCATACTTACATTAGTGTTGTTTAAAACAAATGGCTTTTTAAAGCAGGCTCTAAGTGGTATTTTATAGTTGACTTCATTGGCTATCTGGTTAGCATGTCTGGAACTTTTCACAAATTCTATAACGTCCCATTCCATCTAAAAAAACAAAATAAAAATACGAAAAATATTGTTCAAACTTTTCAATTACTTGAATATGCAAGTGCTCAGGTAGGGCAGAAAAATGAATACCCATTCTGAAAACTACAGGGTTTAAAGGAAAATGCATACGAATCAGAAAAGGAAAGCGTTAAAAAATGCGATAATAAAAAACGCGAAACGATGTGTAGCCTGAGAAAAGCGATCGGTGATCAAAAATAAAGCGATTATAGACTGTAGTAAAATTTACAACTGGAAAAACAAGCAAAAACATTTAAAAAAAAATTCAGCACCAATTTCTTTTTGGTTTTTTTCACATTTGCCTGTGATTGGTCAAAAATAAATCACGATTTTTTTTCTTTGTTGCGTGAATGTTGCAACTGAAACGTATGCTTTTAATCAAAGCAAATGCTCTATTCGTGGGATGTCAATTGAGATGTTTACTAATCTTTGGCGAGGCGAAGAAAGTTCTCCAAATACTGAGTGTTATAACCTTTCTAGCGTTTAAATACTGCGCTCTCTCGCTCTCTCGCTCTCCCTCTTTCTCTCTCTCTCTCTCTCTCTCGATGAGGAACTCTTAAAGGTACAGTCAGGCGGCTTTTGCAACTTTGTCTAATATGAAAGAGAAAATTCAGCTGTGCAAAAAACTTTTTGGGACCTTACGTCGGAAATCCCTAGTTTTTGAGATATTCAACCTCAAAGTAGCCGATTTCGGGTTTCCATCCGCAGAAAGTGCGGATGGCCCGGACGGTCAATGTGTCCTGCGTTTAGTGGCATTCAAATTTGAATGAGACATTGAGGGAAATGAGGAGTGCGCGAGACAATTTAGCATTTTTGAATATGCAAAATGGACGACCGTATCCTATCATAATGAAATGAAAAGGCCCCTGACTGTCCCTTTAACTCTTATTACTCTTTTGTATGAAAGTGAATATATAAAAAGCGCTGATTAATCAGTAAAAAGGAAAAACATTGACGAATTTGCGCGACAAATAAAATCGATTGAAGTGAAAAAGATACAAGTTTGTTTTAATAGATTAAAAATAGCATGTATGGTTAATTAGATATCGTAGCTCAAATAGCCAAAAATGAGTGTGTAGATCACGATTTCTACAGATTCTGGCAAAACGACGAACTCCACGTGATGTACTCAAATTTGAATGTCTGTCTGCGTGTCTGACAACCTTAACCTGGTCGTCTGCAGGGCACAGAGCGCAACGGCGTGCACCCGTAAACTATCGGCGCCGCGGAGCTCGCAATGACCGAAGGGGCGGTTTTGCAAACTCAACAGAAAAAAACCCCTGACTGCCTGTTTACAGAAATGAAATTTATTTATTGACCATCTTCATTTGCATATTGAAAACAATCAAAAGCTAAGATTTATGAAATTCGAGAGTAATCAAATTGTCTTCTTCTTCAAATTCTATTTCCATTCTGCCATCGTTTCTGACCAAAATGAAAGTTGTTATTCCATCTGGTGAAACTACTGTAGTAGTTTCAAGTCCACTAAACACTGTATCCTTTTGTCTCCAGACAGGGTCATCGATCCCTATATAGAATCCCTTAAAATTTCTCTCGCCCTCCTGCCACTTCTGAAAGAAAATTAAACTTGTCTGAGCGTTTCAAAACTCACTTTCAGCAAAACATTTACACCTTCGGCTGTGACCCAAGTATTCTCACACATACATTCTTTTGTTTTCAAGGAGAGGAGCAAGTCGTCGGTTAGTGGGCAGTTGACTTCAATCCAATCCAACTAAAATTCATGTAATTTTGTTTGTTTAGCATTCAAACCTGTTCAAAACAAATTTTTCGTAGATATTTTATAGGGAAGGAGTCACTGAAGCTGTCAATAAGTTTTGTCACACTCAACAGCTGAAAGGTAGTCGTTTTACAAGCGAATTCGAGAATTTAGCAGTTTTTGTATTCGTATATACCTTTACTAAATGATGAAAACTTTCAACACCACAGCTGAGAGGAATTTCCCCATCGAATCTTAAACGAATGGAAGTCCATTTAAGTTTCTTCAAAGTTTGGATAAGAAGTTGGCAATACTCCTCGGTCAGTTCTCCCTGAAAACCAAAACGTTCGCGAAAATGAAAATATTTCCTAAATTTTTAATTAATTCAGTGCTCAAATTCATTATAAAAAAGATATTATCATTATAAAAAGAGTAAATGAAAAGCGTTGATGATTTCATTTAAATTTAAATTCTTTGAAAATCAAATTATTTGAAAATTAAATATTGCGTTTTACATTTGGCAGTAGTTATAATTAATCGATCATGGAAACAATTAAACCATTTGTCATTTTTAATAAACGGTTATTACTACAATCAGGGTAAAACCGTTAAAGATTTCGCTAAAATCATATATTTCAGTTAATTTTTTTAAATTTCAAAATTTGCTTTAATTAAAAGAAGCAGTCAGTTCACATGTTCTTTTGCAATAAAAAAAATAAAACTCACAAGTATCAATAATTCAGCAACTCTCATTCGAAACATTGTTGTTAAATCAAAAGGGTACATGGCAATGGTTTTTGATGTTGAACTGCGAGGATAGTAGTTTCCATAGGTAATCTTCATTTTCTGAAATTGCTTGGTTGTTTTCTATGAAATAAACCCACAATTCCATTTAGAAGGTGAGCAACAACCAATTTTCTCTTAGTTAACATTCCGTGAATGTTATGCTTGATTTGTTTGGCAGTCGACAACGCTTGGTAAGAGCTTGATTCAAACTTGATGAAGTCATTGTGGTTCATCTGAATTTTGGGATGTAATTTTTGAACAAATCGAAAATTTTACTTTTTCCGTAATTTGGAGTCGAATATGTAAAGGGAAAGTAGAAAATTGGACGACCATCCTGAAATTTAAAAAAATGAATAATAATTAAAAGGGTAAGACTAATTTTTATTTAAAATAGAAGCAATGTTTAATTTAAAAAAATGAAGCTGTTAAAATAATTTTTTTGGATATTGTTGAATTGAAATGATGAAATGGGATAGACAACGGTTGCGAAAAAACCTTTTAAGCAAAAAGCGAATACATTTTCGCTTCCAAATGGATTTTTAGAAGCAAAAGCATTTTCGCTTTCACAAGGACAAACATGAAACAAAACTTTTTTATATCCTGAAACACGGTATCGCCAACATTTTTTGTTGTTGAATCAGAATGTGAATTTTATTAATTGTTTTTTTAATTTTTTGATGAAACTGAACTATCATATAAAAGGGAGGTAAAACATATAAAAGTGAAATGTCTTTTCTAAAAAAAATCGATTTTGCTTTTATTCAATTTTTAAAATCAAAAGCTTATTCAATTTTTTTTCAATTGGTTTTTTAAAAGCGAATAACGCTTTACAAAATAAAGCCCATTCTGCTTTTTTCTCACCAAAATCGCAAATTGATTTCAATTCATATGCGTGAAAAAGCGAGACGAAAAAAGAGTAGGTGGTTTCATTCCTCATCGAACAATGAAAATGTAATAAAACTATAAAAAGGGATCAATTGGAATATTAACCAGGCGAATTTTTCGATACTCCAAAACCACCTCTGCGTCAGATACTGATTTAAGTGATTCAGTTTATTTAATATATTATAACGCCAGATTATAATATATTAAATAAACTTTTATATAGTTTTTATAGTTTTTAGTTATAAACTATATAGGTTTATATATGTAGTTTTTAGGAAGCCAAACAGTCAACAAAAAGTTGTTTTTGAGTTTTTAGCAATCTCATATTTTGAAAGACGAAAATTAAAAAGTATAAGCAGCATACCCTCTGCTAAAACAACCTTTCCCCAAAACTGAACTTATAATTTTTAAATGTAACATTTCAAAGACCTTAACTTTTTTCTGCAAGTTTTAAGTTTTTTTTTAATTTTGCAAAATGTTGTAAAAGTGTGTTAAAGCTTTATTTCAAAGTTAGGACATACGAAAAGTTGATAACACAAATTTTCAGTTTTTCTTCGTTCCTGTGCAAAATATAAAAGTCGTCCTCTTCAGTGTAATCGATTCCATCAAATAAAACGTCTACGTTTGCCCTTTGGTTTGTGTAAACGTTGAAGTAATCGATATTTCTCATTCCAGAAAGCCATTCCTAAATGAAAAATTCAACAAAAAAAGAAATCTAGACCTTAAGAATCTGGTTCATTCCACGGGAAGTCACAAAACTTTGACGTGTAAGTTTCAAATGAGTCGCTTGAAGAAAAAGTAGATGTTCGTCAGTAAAACGTGCTTTTGTGCGAAGATAACGCACCCAAAGTTTATTTTATAATATTTAATCAATAGTAAAACAACCTGTTGCATTATTGGATGCCTGAAAATTTCAATTGGGATCGTAGCCCCATGATGACGATCTTCAATACGTGAAGTTCTAGCAAGCTGAAATGCAAGTAAATTTAAAATGAGTACAGTTCTAATACCGTTAGGAGTTTTACAAAATTTTCCAGGCTGAAAAAACGTCGGCAGAAAGCAAAACGAAGGTATTCGATGGATAATTGAGATTTTTCAATTCTATCCAAGAGAAGATCACAGAAGGCTTCATTGAGATCGGACTAAAGTATGTGTGTGTGTGTGTGTGTGTGTGTGTGTGTGTGTGTGTGTGTGTGTGTGTGTGCGTCTTTGCGTGTATGCGGTAAAAAAAGAGAAAAACAACTCACCACACACAAATCCATAATTGCAATAGTAACCCGAATAGGCATCAATTCGATACCACCGATTTTATATTTCTGAACAAAACAAAAAAATGTTTTTTTCTAAAATTATACTTACAGTATTGTTGTAAACAATAAACGGATTCAAATCACACGCTCTTAGTGGAATTTTGTGCCGAATTTTATTTGAAATTTTGATGGCTTGCTTGGAACTTTTCACAAATTCGACCAAATCCCACCCATTCATCTAAAATTTAGGTTTACAAAATTGACAGAAAATGTCTTTACAAACCTTTTCAATAACTTGAATTTGCAAGTGTTGAGGAAGATTGCAAAAGTGAAGAACCATTCTGAAAAATGAACATTTGTTGCTTTCGAAATTTTAAAAAAAAAACTAATTGAAAATATATAGGTAAAAGTTAAGAAAGCGGACATTCAAATGCGAATCGGCTTTCAAACAGAAAAAATCGATGTTTTTGCTTTTTTTTTTTTTTGGTAATTTCGTGGCACACGATAAACAAAAATGGAAGCGCCGATTGATAGTCGAACTGTTTTTCAAAACATTCCTTACTGAAATTATTTTTTGAGAAAAAACATTAAAAACATGTTTTGGCGTTTATAAGTTTCAGGCACATTTTAACATTTTCTGATATTTCCACAAACAATCATCAAGGGTAGAGTTGGGTAAATTTGAATTATCTGTCAGAGGACAATGAACAAATCAAAAAAATAATTTATGCAAATAAAAATAATTACTGATACTTGTAATCAAATTTTTCGGATAAATTTTACCTGTATTTTTACTTGTTTTTATACTGGAAAGAAAGAGCATCACAATTAATTTTTGTACTTTAGACAATATTGTTTTTTTAATGCAATCTTTGATATAAAAAAAACTTTCTTTTTGGTTTGGTGGGCAGCAACACGGAATGAGGATATTCCTATGTGACCGATAATCAATTTCCCCAAAAAAGTAACAAAAAGATGTTTTGGTTTTTAAAAAAACTTTAGCGTCATTTATTGAATATATTTGATTTCAGTGTTTCAAATCCGTTTTAAATCACATCAAAATAATGGAAACCAATACTTCTGGTGCTTTTTATCCATTCTTCACTTTTTTTATTAAAACATTTAAACCAATGCAAAATAAATATCAATGTTAGGAGGTGGGTGACTTCGTTGAATACATGTTGGACCAATATTATCGTTTACTTTCAGACCACTTTTTAACGAATTTAGTATTTTCAAATGTGTTACTTAAACAATCGTCATAATTACAAATTCCAAATCTTTTTCCTTATCACCATTTAGGTCACGACAAATTTTGTTCTCAATTTTGTGTTTCATTTTGGATTTGTGTACTTTGTCAAAAATTGTGCTTGATACGCAGAGTGGAATGTTTCCCTTTTTTATGTATTTAAAGATTTTCTTGCGAGGGAATATATATTTACGAACTTTCACTTAAAAGCAGCCTTATGCCTCATTGTTTTTGACTTTTCCTATGGATTTGAGTTGAAACCCGAACACATTTCTGGACCCTGTTTTTTTCATCTAATTGTAAACAGGAGTGGCGCCACCAAGTTTTGAAAACAGCGAGTTGATACCACTTCAGTTGTTCAATCTCCCCTGATAAGAATGCTCGGCAGCCTCCTACCAACAAGTGTTCAGCCAGCAACCTGCATCGCCAATGCTACTGAGTCAGTCAATTTAACCTATTTTTCCATTAAATTTCAGCTTCACTGCCTTCGCTGTGAGTTTTCGATTTTTAATTCAATTAAAAGTTTCAATTCAGTTGCCGGTGGTGTGGAAATAGAAATGGTTCATGTGGCTTCGAGGGATGGCTACACGCGCGTAAACTCCCACAATTTCCTGAAGTTCGAAACAGGAGACACAATAAATCTCCCTATTAAGGGAAAGGTCTACATTTCCGTCTACATCATGATTGGTTTGTGTGTGTGTGTGTGTGTGTGTGTGTGTGTGTGTGTGTGTGGGTGTGTGTGTGTCTGTGTCTGTGTCTGTGTGTATGTGTGTATGTGTCAATTTGTCGACGAATTCATTAAACGCCTAACTCTTCAGGAGATAAGATTGTGGACATCTGCAAAGCCTTCCCACGCTACTCCAACGGCGGCGTCATAATCGCAAAAGATTTCCAGGTGGAAGAGACCCTTTTTGCGCTAATCTAATTTTTCAGTTGCGATTCGCAAAATCAGGTTCGATCTGGGTAGAAGAGTCTGGAAAGAATCACGAAACTTGGTGAATAAGGTACCATTTTCCAATAAACACGCTTCTGCTCACGATTGGATATCAGCTTTGTGATGAAAAAATAAAGTTTAAGAAAACGTGACCCTTGTTTAATACGAAATTTGAAACATTTGCAGTTATTCGCTGTCCTTGAAACACCCGATTAAATAAAAAAAAACAACTCTTATGTAGAATTATTACTGGTTGCATCGTCGTTTTTTTCTGTTTGAGTTATGCCTTGAAACATCTTTTTTCTTCTTCAAAATGTTTATGAATAACTATTTGGTACAATTATAAATAGTGAAATGTTGCTGCAACAATTATGCTAAATTAAATATTTTTCTTCTTCATGCTGTCGAATGGATGTTTCAGGGTGATTTCAAGTCATATTCAAGTCTTTCAAAGCAGTCGGTTCCTTCGTAATACTTTCCTAATTTATTTTATTGCTTAAAAATGTTTTCGAATCACGCTTTTCACAAACATAATTATTGAATTTTAGTGAAAATCGTAAACAACCAAAAATCTTTTCCGGAGACACATTACGTGGTTTTTAAAAAAGAAACTAATTCTCTTAAAAAAGACCTTTTAATCTGTTCGAGAGAATAACTAAAATAATGAATTCAAACTACCAGTACTTCCATGTTTTTAAAAAAATAGTAAAATCCACTATTTTAACCGTCCCCCTTTAAAGTTCATTTGCTACATAACATTACACGATATAATCATGTTTTGCACTTTTCATTAACCAACAAAGACTTTAATTCACCAACAAAGACATTTTGCAATAAATGTTTACAGTATTCCACAAATAAAACATTTCAACAAGCATTTATAAAAAAACTTTATTCCTGTTCTAGAGAATAACCGAAATCATGAATCCAAATGGAAAGTACGTCCATGTTTCTTTTCAAATAGTAAAACCCATTGTTTTCAGTGTTTTCGATGTCAGCAAGTACAACATCAACAAGTTTCTCTTCTTCCGTGATAATATCGCAATACGAAATATTTCTTTTTCCAGACAGCCACTCCTGAAAAAAAAGATTTTCGAGGCATTTGGGCAGCAAACCTTTAAAAAAGTATGCATTCCTTTGGAAGTAACGAGTGTTTCGTTAACTCTAATGTAAGGTGCTTTCAGAAAAAGTAAGTCTTTGTCAGTCAACGGAGCTTTAGCATAAAGAGAAGTCAGCTGAAGTTCGTTAAACTTTTGAAATAAGAAAACACAAAGATGTCGCATTTCTGGAAGTGAGAAAAACTCAATGGGAATCCTTGGTACAAAATTTACGCAATCAAGTCGTGTTATTTTTGCAATCTAAAACAAGAAAAAACTTTTTTATAGTTAAATAGAAGTACCTTTAGTAATTTGGCAAATTTTTTCTGACTGAAAAAGATTTTTAATTTTTACATCATTAAAAAATAATTTACATCATAGCTGCAGATGGAAAGCGATCGCTTGGTTTTCAGGGATACTTTGTGTTTGATGCTTTTAAAAAGTTCATTTGCATGATATGAACTTTTTACAAATTGAATTAAATCTCGTCCTTCCATCTAAAATTAAAAATATATTTGTTTTTTTTTTTAAGAAAAAATACTTACCTTTTCGATAACTGCAAGTTTTAGGTGCAAAGGCAAAATGGAAAAGGGAAGTACCATTCTGAAGACAAGACGTAAAATAATTTTTTGAATCCTTAGCTTAAAAAATCTCGAATGCTTTTATTCTAGAGATATGGAAATTGAGACAACACAAATTTTAAAAGCGAAAACGTGGCTTTTTGGTTGTCTTGGGGAAAAAAGCAAAAGAAATATAAAACGGGAACCTTCAGTATATCGTAATCTCTCGTAATTTATTGTATCAAAAAGGAGGCTGATGGTCCCTTTAAAAACATTGAAACAAAAACAAATTAACTTATGGAGTATTCGACGATCGATTGAGGTTCCCTTTTTGCATATATTTTGTTTTTTCTCCCAAAAACCGTTGCCTTTTCTCTTTAAAATTTGCGTTATATCGACTTCGATTTTTCTAGAAAAAAGCATTTGCGCTTTTTTCCACCCTTACGTTTCAAAACATTTATTAATTTCCGTCTTGTCTTCAGAATGGTACTTCCCTTTTCCAATTTGCCTCGGCGCCTCAAACTTGAAATTATCGAAAAGGTTAGTATTTTTTTCTTTTTAAAAACAAGTTGATTTTTTAATTTTAGATGGAAGGACGAGATTTAATTCAATTTGTAGAAAGTTCATATCACGCAAATGAACTTTCAAGTATCTTGAAAAGTTTCAATTTGGGAATAATTTTTTTTCTGATTTTTGGCATAATGGCTTTTTTGGTGCATTACGTAAATGATTATATTACGTATTGAGTTTTAATTTTTATAAGAATTTGTGAAAATGCGTCTTCGCAGAGGTAGCCAGCCTTCTGACGTTGTTGGCAAGACCAAAACCGATGTTCGGTAACCCAACCGCGCTCCAATACTAACCACAGTAATTTAAAGGCATAGGGGTCACGAAAATTTAGGTGCACAAAATTTTCCAGAAATATATTATTTTACTTTGTATCTGCCTCTAGGTACCGTTAGTAACAAATATTTCTTGAATTTCTTCCATTAAAGACCGTCACAAGTGGTTTAAACTTTCAGCAAAAACCTGTTTGAATTGCACACGCATTACCGTAAATGGAGGGAAATTCAAATGTGAAAACATATCTTTTTTGAAAAGTCGATTATGATTATTCTCCCCTGAAATTGTCCTTTTCAGGGTTTTTAAATGATTGTGAAAAAAGAAAGACAAATATACCCACTAACACACAATTATCATATTGCTTTTCGCTAAAAAGAGTTTTAGAGCCATAAAAATTGGCTGCAAACTGAGTATTCTGACGTCCGTTTCTTGCATTTTCGCTTGAATAGATATAAGAAAACCCCGTCTTATCGTTTAAAACACCAATTTCAGTCCGAAATTAAGCCAAAACGCATTTGCCGCAGACTTTTCGGCGTCCTTGCAATATGCGCGCACTCTTTTCGCGGCGATGGATGTTCGTCAGGAAGAAGAAGACGGGGATCCTCCAGAATTTTCTTCAAATAAAGTTTTTTTAATTGTTGTTACCACTTACTTTGAGGAACAAATTAATTCCTGCAGGGGTGAGTTCGGTATCCCTGCATCTCATGCGATCTGGATTCAATGAAAGTAGCATGTCGTCAGTAAGAGGGCAATTTAAATGAATATTATCACACTAAATCCCATTTCGCCGGTTTTATGGGCACCAAACCTTCTGTGCAATAGGATTCATTAGATACTTTGTAGGAAACACTCCTTCGTCGTTATCCTTCAAGGCAGTGACACGCAAAGTCTGAAAAATAAATACATATAAGAAGAATGTATTTTCCAATAATAAAGACGACTGGGTTCAAAATTCTTGTAACCGAATCTCCAAAAAATATTTAGTATTGGAAAGTGTCTATTGTTTTTGCTATTCTAAAATCTTCAAAATTTAGACCGCTGTTTGACGGGGTAAAATTCGTTCCTGTAAAAAAAGTTTACGTCAACGGCGGCAGCGGACAGAAAACGGGGCCACTTTTTTATGGCGCGTTAAAACACGAGAAAGCTATAATTACCTGGAGCAGATGTTCAAAACTTTCCACACTGCAGCTGACGGGAACTCTACCGACAAGTTTCATCCAAGCCGCCGTCCACTGAAGTTTCGAGAGAGTTTTTAGAAACTTCTGGCAAAATGCCTCCGTTAGTTCGGTCTGAAAAAAGAATAGTTCGAGAAACAGAACAAAAGTATAGAGGTAAAAGATTCAAGCGTGTAGCTGGGTGCCGGATATAAAAAATTTCATTAAAATTAGTTTTTTTTTATTAAATTTCAATATACCTCCTAGTTCTTGGAAAAATGCTAATTCGTGTCAAAATTATGATGTCGAAGATATAAATTCTAATATCTATCTATTCATTGGCGGGTCTATATGTGCATTGGAGTATCTCTCTCCCTTCGTTTCATCGCTAGAGAGAGGGTTGTTGCTTGGGATTAAGTTGAGAAATCAGCATAAAAACTTTTCATTTCAAAGGTGATCTAAGCGGCCAAAGGCCGCCCATTAGGCGGCCGAAGGCCGCCTAATCAAACGGCCGTACGCCGCTCATACCAGCGGCCTAAGGCAGTCCATTTAAGCGGCCGAAGGCCTCCCATTCACGTGCCCGAAGGCCGCCTATAACGTTAACGAAAAATGGTCGGAAACCACGAGGCGGCCGAAGGTCGCCTGAATGCGCAAACCCGCGCAGCGGGTTTTTGAATTCTGATAGTGGAAGATTTAAATAAATGTAAATTCAAAAGACACTCACAGGAAAAAGAATGCTAGCAGCCCTCATTCTCAACTTCGTGTTTTCATCGATCCGGAAGGTGTTTTTCCATTGGTGTTGCAAAACCTAAAGTGCTTGTTTGGTTATTTTTATATATTTAAAAAATTACTTACAATTTCATTGTCAATGTAGTTTACAGTCAAAGAGCTGTCAAGCCTGTTGTCGAATGGCCCAATCTTAATTTTGTGTTTGATTTCTCTTGCAATTGTAGCCGCTTCGAAGGAGCTGGTTTCGAAATTTATGTAGTCTCTGTGATTCAACTGAAAAATTTAGGTTAAGAATAATCCACAGTAATTACCTTTTCAGTAATTTGAAGTCGAAGATGCGAAGGTAAGGTAGGAAATTGAATGACCATTCTGAAAATAACAAAGTACCAAGGCATTCGGAAGGAAAATCATAAAAAAAGAAGCAAAAATGGCTTATATTCCATTAGAGGAGCAATTTAAATATTAAATAAAAAGCACGAAGAAAATAAAAGTGCTATGTTTCGTTATGACCTAAGAAAGTGTGGGAGAGGGTGCGTACAACTATGGATTGAACAGCTGCCTGGTTCGGCGTCGCGGCTCGTCTGCGTCTCTACGGCAGGGCACTCTCTCTCGTCGGCCTGGCCGAGTGCCAAGGCGTGGCCGACGGCCAAACAATTTCGAAATTGACCATAGCAAAGTTTTCGAAATGATATTAATGCTCAACAAGAAGAGAACATAGAACAGCCAACCGAAACAAATAACCAACAGTCAAGTTCACTTCTGGATATTGGGTTGTGATTGTTAACTACGTTTTAAAAAAGATACACTTTCTTTTCCATTACTTTTATTGTTATGCTGGTCACATAATCAGAGACAACGTTTACAAAAAAAAATTTTTTTGAAAACAAAAAACTATTGACTTTTTTTTGAAAACAAAAAACTATTTTTTCTAAATCCTAAATGTTTCACTCTCAAAAGTTATTTGTTGTATGTCGGAAGTTACGATGTAATAAGGGGAAAACCAAAATATATGTGGCGAGTTAGTTGTTACAAGCAAGAGAGATTTTTTTGCTCGCGGAGACCTCTCCGCGACGGCCCCCCGGTTAAAAATTCAAAGTAACACACAATTAAATCCAAAAATGTCTAAATTCAGAATAAATTTCTTACTATTCTTACATCATTATCGGTTCGGTATGCATGTGCAATCTTGTGGAATATTAAGCGAATAACAAAAAAAATTCCAATTTTTAATTCTTATTTTTGAATTATACAAATGTTGCATCAACATAACACATCGGATGGAGTAGTTCACAATTAATTACTTGTACTTGTATCAATATAAAATTGGTTAATACATTATATGTTTTTGGAAGACAAAAGCAAATCAAGGGATAGATAAAATTTTTTTAAACAATATCTCAGCTGATACAAAAAAGGCTCAAAACATTGAACACGCCTAAATAAATTATTTTGAAAAAATTTACAATAGAATTTAAAAAATTGGCATATTTTATTAATGAACATTTTAAATGCAATTTTTAAAAAAACTTTATTTATTTATGAACAAAATATTTATCATCAGCGTCAATGACGTACTGGCTCCCCTCAATCTGAACCACCTTGTTGGTATTTGTTGAATCATAGGACCTCATTATCACGTAATCATCCTCAAACGCTACTTCCAAAATTTCTTGGTTTTTCGAAAACATTTTGGCAAAACCAGATAGTTGGCCATCAGAACACTTAAGTCCATCGAAAATTACTTCCAAAAAAGCATGGCGAATTCCTCCGATTAAAATTTCTTGATTTCACGTTTTCCGGCCACCCATTCCTTAAAAAAACAATTAGAAAAACATCAAAATTCACTTTCAGAAGGCAGGTCACACCTTCGCCAGTTACTTCCGTATCGGCAAAATGCATATTAGAAAATTTGAAGTTAAGAAGGTCCTCGTCGTTTATTTTACATTTGAAGGATACTTTTTTCAACTGAAAAAAGCATTTTTCAGGTAAAAAGATACTAAAACCTTGTGAATAGCAGAAATCTTCAGGAATTGTTTGTTGAGCGGCTGCTGTTCAGAACATTGTGATTGGTATTGCTCTTCGATCTGAGTAACTTGAAGAAGCTGAATAAAATCTTTTTTTATAGTTTCTTTAAAAAGGGTACCTCAAGCAACCTGTTGAAACTCTCAACAGAGTAGCTGACAGAAACGGGGCCTTGGAAAATAATCAATATTGCTGTCCACTTCGATGTTGCAAAAGTTTTCAAAAGAATTTGGCAGAAAGTTTCTGTCAGTTTTTTCTGAAAACTTTAACTGGTTTTGGGTTTGCTTTCTAATTAAATTAAATAATTTTTTTTAGACAAGTCGATTTCTGAATGGATCAAAACATAAAAAATCAAAAAGCTTCGATAAGGCTGAAATGTGTTATGTGAAAGTTATAAGACTCGGGCATCGAAAAAAAAGTAGGAAAATCGATTGTAGAATTTGAACAAAAAATATATGGAAATAGTTGTAAATTTTACATACCGTAAAAAAATTATTTCTTAACTCAAAAAGTGTTAGTCTTTAAATGTTTTCCGAAAACTTCAAAAAAAATTATATATTTTAACATACACAAAAACACCCTAATAGAGTCTTAATATATTCAGCAGAAGACTGTTATCCTGATGACTGATTTGTCTAGCCGAAAAAGTGCAACTCGCGACAACAGTGGATTTGTGTGGCAAATGGTAGCGCCCGGCGGTGCTCAATGACGTCATTCTCAACCAAGTAAAGGTCGAATTGAAGAACATTTTTTAAATGCTTAAAAGCGGAAACTTTGTCGTTCTGTGTAATTAGTGCATTTGTAACCAAAAATCTTCATAAAGAAACTTTGAAACAATTGGGCGCAACAGCAAAATTCTGATTTGGCGAAAACTAAGACAACACACCGTCAGAAGAAAAGTTTTCATTTTCAGTCGAAAGTTGCAGGTTTCTTGTATTTGATAGTGCCGGTTGAGGTCACCACACCCATTGTGTTGATCAATGTTGCAATAATAGTGCTCTTCTCCTTTGCAATAAACAAAAACCACCCTCTAAAAATGTAATATTTTATTAATTTCAACCAAACTGACCTTGTCGTGGTTGCAGAGCACCAACACAATTTCCCCCCGGTGCCAAATAGCGTGACAGATTACACCTTTTTGTTTCAATTTTCTATGTTTAAAAAATTTGTCATATTTTAAAAGATATGCCAGTGACATATTTTAAAAGATATGCCTTTGAAAATTCAAAAGTGAACACTAAAAGGTCGACAAGTTCTTTAAAACGACGTATTTATCACCGAAACTGTGCTACCTTTCTTGACAAACATTTTGAGCTCTTTAGTATGATATAAAGTCAAAAAAGGTCCCTGACGAGGTCGGTAGGATGCGAAAAAAAAGTAAAATAAATAAAAATAGAAAATGTTGTTACATTTTAATAACATGGTTGTCAATTAAATTTTCCGCTAAACCCAAAAGTTTTTAGCGTGTCAGCATTTAATTTATATTTAATTTTTGGTACAGCTGTTTAATGTTTTATCATTTTAATCACTTTTTACTTCTTGCGCGTTTGCCACATCACTCCCTTTTTTCTGGATTTTTAACTTTTGAACAGTTCAACGTGAATATATTTTATATTTAGGCAAATTCGTATCAAAAACTTAAAATTAGCACATCCTTTTAAACATTGGGTTGTTGGTGTGACTTTGTTAGCAGCGTAACGTTTTAGGCAAACTTTTGACCAGCCGCATTTCCAAGCAAAGAGACCGGTCAAGCGGTGGAAAGGCCTTAGATCAGCATGAGTCTTAAAATTTCCATGGGTTACATTTGACACTTCTGGGCCGAATTCAAGCGGCCGAAGGCCGCCCATCTAAGCGGCCGAAGGCTGCCTATCTAAACGGCCGAAGGCCGTCCATCTAAGCGGCCGAAGGCTGCCTATCTAAACGGCCGAAGGCCGTCCATCTAAGCGGCCGAAGGCCGTCCATCTAAGCGGCCGAAGGCCGTCCATTCTAGCGGCCGTAGACCGCCTATCTAAGCGGCCGAAGGCCGCCTATTTAAACGGCCAAAAGCTGTCTATCTGAGCAGCGAAAGGGCTAACATTAAGAGGCGGCCGAAGGCCGCCTTCCCCAGAAAGTAAAAACCCGCGTAGCGGGTTTTTAACTTTCTGGTAGTTAAAACATTTAAAACAACATTCAAAAAACTAAAAATGACCCAGTTAAAATTTGAATAAAAAAGATCAAACGAAAATTATTTTATTCACTTATGGCAAAACTTTCTTCACATACTATTTCAATCGAACCTTCCATAATTGCAATTCTTATCTTTTTGTTGTTTTTCTCCAAAAAGTAATATCCACTCTCTAAAATGTGAGGGATTCCATCAAGGATAACATCTGCCTGGTAGCCGATGCCGTTATTTTCGAAAAAGATGCAATCAATGTTGCGATCATCATCCAGCCATTCCTAAAGAACTGCATGAAAACAAAAAAAAAACTGAAATTGTCACCTTTAAAAGTAAATTGACTGCAACACCCGTGATTTCAGTCATTTCGAAAATCAAAACAATTGATTTTAAAGACAATAGCACGTGGTCGGTGATTGGGCAATTTACTTGGATATATTCCCACTAAATTCATTTAAATAAAATTTTTGAAACACTGACCTTTTGGTGAATTGTTTCTCTGAGGTATTCTACAGGAATAGCGTGTTTCGTGTGATCATCCATGCAAGTTACATTTAAAACCTTGAAGAAACTACATTTTTATAGAAAACTGTGTTTTTGTACCTTCAGCAATTGACTAAAGCTGGCAACACTGCAACTAACGGGAACAGTTCCTGTGAGCCTCAAAAACGGTGACGTCCACTTCAGATTTGCCAGAGTTTTCAAAAGAAGCTGGCATAATTCTTCGGTTAGTTCGCCCTGAAAATCAATTCTCAAATTTGATTTTCGAAAAAGGACGATGTTTCAATACATACTTAAATAAAGTTCAAACGTTTCAAGAACGCAAAACAATGTGTTTCTGTTGCCTCAAAAAAAATTCAGAGCGCAAAATGCTGGATTTCAGATGTCTCTTTTAATTTAAATAATTTTTTTAAACCCACGTTTATCAAAATTTTGCGGATCCGCATTTTTAGTTTTATGTTCTCATCAAGTGGATAAGCGGGGAAACAGCCATCTGGTCCATGTCGATTGCAGTTCTCATTCTCAATTTCCATTTCCTAAAAAAAACTTTCATACTTATTCAGAATAACTCTTACAATGGCATTTTCAATGTGGGTGACCTTTAATGTTGAATCAATACATTCCTCAATTGAGATTTTGTGTCTGATTTCTTTGGCGACCGAAGAGGCAAAGACGGAGCAACCTTCAAAATTGATGTAATCAATATGGTTCATCTGAAATATTGAAAAAGTTTTTATGTTATTTAAAAATACCTTTTCTATCATTTGGAGCAGAATATGGCAAGGTAGAGTAAATTCACAACCATTTTTAGGCGAAGGAAAATAACGTCAACTGGATGCTTTGGTTATGGAATGAACACAATGCGCAAACCTTTTGCTCATGCATTCCTTGCTTTTTTGTTGCTGCATATTGCTTTTTTTTTTGAATTTTTTGGGCTTTTTTGAAAGATTTGAATTTTTTGGGCTTTTTTAAAGCTTTGAAAGTTTGTTTTAATTGCCTCTGTTCTAGTTTCAATCAGGGGTGATGACATGCTCCTTTTTTAAACGGGGGAGGGAGGGAGATAATCATTCAAATATATGCGTTTACTCAAAAACATTGAAAAAAAAGCGAAACGAAAGCAACGGTTCAAAATTTCAAAGCTGAAACTAAAAAGTGGAATCTGCGAAAAAAGCTGTTTGTTTAAATTCGAAAGCCAAATGAAAAGCACTTGCTGTTTGCTTTTTTATGATTCACTAACTATCATTCATGTATTGAATGTGTTTTTTTTGCTGTACCGTTTATAATTTTTATACTTTAATTTTTTTAAATTTCATTTAAAATTATTCAACATTAAATCTTTCAGAATGGTTCTTTCTTTTGCCTCTCTTCCGCAGCACCTTCAAATCGAAGTTACTGAAAAAGTTAGTTTTTAATATTTTTAAAAATATACAAAGTATATTCAGATGGAAGCGAAAGATTATATTTCTTTCCAAAGAAGCTCCTCCCAAGCGAATTTTATTGCAAACAAAATATCCCACCGAATAAATGGCCACGCTGAGAATGAAACGTGGAACTCTACTTTCTACGTTTCACATATTCCGGAGGAAAACGTGAGTTTATATTTTTATTATTTTATTTCACTTTTAAATCAATTTTAATTTTTAAAAAATGTTTAGAGAATGCGGGTTGCCTATTGTAGTCGTAATGACGAATTCAATATCCACTATCACTGCAAGGATAGCCACAGAGAATTGCCGGAGGAAAACAAGCTGAGGCTGCGGATGGAAAAACTAATTGTTATTGTAAGTTTTTCAAATACCTTTTCGCAAAGTTTTTAACCGTAAAAACTTAAAAGAACAACTTAAACAGCGTCTCCAATATCCATCTTCACTATAGAGAAAACATTTTGACGTTTTCTACAATTACAGAGCTTTAAAAGATATTTTCGGAAAAATATTTTACTGTTCAAAGAAACCATCGGTCTCCCTCTAAAATTGAGAATAACCCATATGCTTATTCGGTCTGTTCAATTGAGATAATGTTTTCCAACACCTCTGCAAGCAACATTTTTTTCACAAAGGGGCTCATTAGCATATGATTAATCCAGCTTCAATCCACAAAAGAAGGCTGATGGTCCCTTTTGCGTTGTTGTGGAGAAATCTGCATTCTGAACGGAATGCCATTTTAATCCATTCCAGGCCACAGGCACCGGGATAACTGGCATTATAACCAATGGATGCACGTTATTTACGCGCCCATCAAATAAATCGGTTCATAGACTTTTTGGTCGCCGTTTTCGAATTTTCAATGCTCCCGCCTGAAAAGACGCAGGACATGGTTGCGCCGCGATTTTCACACCCGTATGAGATCGGCGGTCAGAGCCAATCCTAGTTCGGCGAGTTTTGGAAATGGGTGAAATTATTCTGATGTTGTTATTCGAAATTCCTCTTACAACAACATAACTTTTCACGAAATAGCGCTAAACCCATTTTTTTGGCTAATACTTTAATTTATATGTTTCAGGACGAACTGACGGAAGAATTCTGCCAACTGCTTCTGAAACGTTTCACTGCCTCTCAATGGACGGCTAAATGGCTCATGTTTGAGGGAGTTTCAGAATTTATCATCGCCTGCAGCATCCCTAGTTCTTACCAAGTTTTTCAGGTTAAAAACCATCTTATTTATGATATTCCTTTTTTTTTTTAGAAATTGAAGATAACCCACATATATGAAACCGACGAAGTACCGTTTCCACGTGAATACGTGGTGAACCTGGGAGATCACCAGCTGGAAAGCATTTGTCTGAGTTGTGATGAGTTAACTGACAAAGATCTACTCTCGCTGAAAATATTGCTTTTTTCAACAGCAAGATTACATTGGAGGGACTGAATTTAATCGTAAAAGTAGGTTTTCAAGACAAACATTCTGTAAGACTCAAGCGACCCTGCGACATCGAAAAGTCATAAAAATGTTGGATTTTGACCAAACGTTGTTTAAAACATGTATCTGACCTGAAAGCATCATTTTGATACTTTTAAAATCGATTTTTGGACCCGGGTTACGGTAGGGTCACTCAAGAGATCTGAAGAATAAGCGCTAAGCAGCAAACTATTTAGAATTACAAATGCACACATTTTTGTGTTGACTGCCATCGGATTTATCTAAAACTTTGCAAGCTGGGTTTATATAAATTTAAAAGTTGGCATTATTTACGCTTTTTCTGCATTTTTTTGTAGATTAAATTATCAAATTTTGATTTTGTTTGCCGATTATTTCATTACAATTTAAATATAGCAAGCAATTTTGAAAATTTGGCAAATTTTAATGTAATTATGACTATGAAGAAAAGTTTTTTTAAGTCGAAGCGTTTTAGTTCAATTGAGGCTACAAAACATTCTTGCACTAAAAAGCATGTTGTGATTCACCTACCGTAACCCGTCCTAAAATCGATATTGACTGGTCAAATACAGGTCAAATACATTTTCAGGTCAAATACATGTTTTAAAGAACGTTTGACCAAATTCCAAAATGTGTGCTTTTTCGATGTCGTAGGGGTGGACTGCTCGGCCATTAGAGAATTCTTATGTTAAGTAAACTAAACTTAAAAAATGATTCAGGAATGGATTAGTGGCAAACGAAACATCGAAGAATATTTTTTCATCACTCTGGAACGTCTTCTTAATTTCGAGGAAGTTCTTTTGGCTGGGATTACGTACAAGGTTGAATATGAAGAAAGAGATGAAGATGATGAAGAAAAACTCGTTACGGTGAAAAGAGAAGGAGAAGAATTTCTGGAGGTTAAATTTTACTGTGGTTATATTACCCTGACGCATGTATCGAATGGAGTCGAGCGAAGGTGAAAGTGGGGCTGAACATGGCCGTGAATGTGTGTGCCCGTGTGGCTGTGATTGTGACTTTGATTGTGATTGTCAGAATATTTGTGAATGTGATTGTGAATGTGATGAATGTGATTATTTGACCGAAATAAAATATTTTTCAAAGAAAAGTTCTTTTAAAATAATCAGATTTACAAAACATTTCAATGAAACAAAATAGTCATATGAGCAAAAGTTTTTTGCACGAATTCCCAAGTAAAGTTACGGACAAACAATATTTAATAAACACTGTGAGTCACAAAAGTACGTCACACTGCTTTTCAAATTTCTTTTTTGAAGCGTGGCCAACTGTTTTTGTTATAAGTTGAGACTTACAATAGTACAAAGACTAGCTCGCGCTGCGCCTCGCTTCGCTCGGCGCAGCGCTCGCTAGACGTCGTCGGCCCTGGCTCGCTTCGCTCGCCAGCGCCTCCTCCACCCGTTGAAAGCCACATACTTAGTTGCGTAGACTACATACACGTTGCGAAATGCCTCGAAGCCAGGACTGTTCGCGCCAATTATTGCGAAATGCCTCGAAGCCAGGACTGTTCGCGCCAATTATTGCGAAATACCCCGAAGCCAGGACTGTTCGCGCCAATTATTGCGAAATGCCTTATTATCGTATTTTTTAAAAAACGCAATTGCGTACCATATTTTCAATGTGATGCCTACAGTAACCCAAAAAGAAACTTGACTTGTCAACACTTGGATGTGTTCCATGACGAATAACTCAGCCCCCGATATTCTGACAATGTTACTTCTTCGACAAAAAATGTTTGCCTACATGTCCCCTGCATAAAGCAACCAAGAAAAACCCGACATGAAATTTTTTGTAGTTTGTCATCTTTTTTTTTAATTTCGAAATTTTTGTGGGCCTATGTTGTAGTACAGACTGATATTAATAACAGTTTCAATTATTATTCAAATCCATAACGAATGAAGCGAGATAAAAATGATGGGGAATCGAACCCTGGTCGTTTTTTTCATAACGATGGTGTATCCTTTGCGACAGAGGCAAATTGGGGGGTTACGCTTATTGAACTTTTTGTTAGTCCCAGTGAATGCTGATCACCTGCATAGAGCGTTGCTTCCGATTCTAAAATTCTTGGGGGACACATCGTGAATGGGTATAGGTAAGTAGACTAGAGAGCTTCGCGCTGCATTTCTTCGCGACATGGAGTACATTCATAAGATCTGCATTTTTGCTTTATCGATCGCTTCGAGTGTCTTGATGTTCAACTGTTTTGCGCTGCATGGTGCAATCTTACAGATAATGGAAGTTTTTTTTAAACAATTCATGTTTATTGTTTAAATAAGGTTACATAGTCAAATTCATGATATTTCTGATAATGAAAAGATCGACTATAGAATTTACAATGATGGTATGTTGTTAAAGGAGAGCATTCGGGAAAACGACGTTATTCGTCTGTTTCTGGAGCTGTTTCTTCTTGTCCTCATCCGGTTCGTTTGATCCGCTGGCGTTGTAGATGAAAAGTTGCTGGGAGACACACACGCGCGAGAGAGCAACGTAAAGTTGTCCATGAGTGAAGCACGGTGTTCTCAGCAAAACGCCGACGTGCTGAAGCGTCTGTCCTTGCGCCTTGTTGCAAGTGATGGCAAAGGCCAGGCAAATGGGGAACTGCGTGCGGATGAAGCTGCGTTCACGACTCAAGACATTGGTCGGCATAAACAGCATTCTGGTGAGCGGCCAGCGTTTAGGAGTACGACGATTGCCGTCAAGAGGAATGGCCCAGATGACCTAAATAAGCAGTTTGAAACTGGAACAGTAATGACTTACATGATCACCAATTTCGTCGATTATCATGCGGGTGCCATTCACAAGACCGAGTTGCGTGCTGATGTTTCTGAGAAGAATAACCAACGCTCCTTTCTGAATGGTGAAATATGACATGAGAAACTGACAATTTTTACCTTTACTTCAAGCTTGTGGAGAGGCATTCCAGAGGGAGTTTCCCCATGATAGACTGCAGGATCTAGATGAGTAAACCCGCGTGAAGGATCATGTTCATCCACAGAAAGGAACGTGCGCTGATCCGTTTTTAGCAACTTGAGAACCTAAAACTATCGATACTATCAGATAGGAAAAAACTTATTTAGTACCTAATAGATTAGTAGACATAATAGATAGCAAACTAACCTTGTGGTTAACATCGAATGTGGTTCGGTTGTCCACGGCAAGAATACAAGATGTTTCAATCACCTTACGTTTTCTTTCCGGGACATCAGGACCACCGAAGACCTTGTTGATAAGATCAGCTTCGGTTTTCACAAGTTCACCGTACTCTAGCTGAACGTGTTGATCTTCAAAACGTTCCTTGCGATCGATGTTAGCGACACCAGTTCCCACTGTGGCGATCCAGTCAGCGAACATGGGATCGGCTCGGGCCCTCATGTTCCTCACAAGGGAAATGACTTAAGTCAATACAATATTAACTTTTTGAAGAACCGATCTAACCTCCACATCTTTCCAGAGCTCACTGCCTTTCATGGTATAGTTGATAACGGCAGGACCACGAACATCGGTGACGATGGGAAGAGTCTGCTTCCAGTCACCACCGAAGATGAACTTGACTCCTCCGAACAGTAGGGCTTCCTTCTCCGGATGCAGATCTTTCATCAAAAGGTTGACGGACTGCAGTATGCGGCGATCCGACATTGTGGCTTCGTCCCAAATGACCACATCCACATGTTGGAGAAAAGCGGCTAAAACGCGTGTGATTACAGTTTTTAAGCAATTTACCTTCGTCGCTTTCAAGATCGACATTACATCGCATGTTTTCCTGTACAACGGGATGTGAAATGCACGATGAGCGGTGCTTCCAAACGGAGGCAACTTTGCAGCAACTCCAGTGTGTGCAACACAGAGAACCTAAATTAACCAATACCAAACATGTAAAGATGGTAAATACCTCGTGTCCTTTTGAAGTTAGATCGTAGAACAGACCACTGGTCTTGCCAGTGCCTCCACTACCTTGAACAAAGAACGGCTTTGTGTGATCAGGATCTGCTACTGCATCCACGATTCGTTTGAAGGCTCGACCTTGCTCCTCATTGAACCTCTATAACAAATATTAGAAGAACGAACAAAAGCAAACTTGTGTGGTGTAGGCGGTTTCACGGCGGGCAACTGAAACGCCCATCCTTGTAAATCCGCAGTCGTCGTACAACTCTTTTTCGGATGGAAGCAAGACTTCATTGACTTCTGTTTTAGCGTTGAGTAACACTTGATAGTAAATCACTCACCGGGAAGGGCGAAGTCCCTGAGGCATGTTAAGTGCGCTTGGAGAAACGAATTGATATGGTGTAGAGCGTGAGCTTCTTTCTTTTCTTCGCTCCAGCCTTCTTTTCTTTCGTACATGTTTTCCTTAACAGAATTGAATAATGACTCAAACACCAACCTTGTACGTTTCCCACAGTTCCACTGGATTTTCCACAGGGTTAAACACCAGAATTGTGGCGAACATTCGTCGCAGAGTGACAGGCACTCGCTCAGCAGTTGCCTCTTCCAGAGCCATATGCCACTCCTGCTGATCATTCATGAGGCCCATAGCCTTAACAACACAATTTTAAAATAATTCGAGGCATCACCTTGGCGGCCGACACAAACGTTGGGTGTAGAGTTCCGTTCACAGTCCGAAGCTCCTCAAAGTTTTGAGGTCCTTTTTGTACTGAAGCAAGGAGACGGATGGCAAACACTTCTTTGTTCCTCGGGTGCACGGATTTGATATGGCCAATCAGCTGCGACCTGAACCCAAATTACGACAGAAGATTACAAATTAGTACCTCTCATGCAACTTCTTTCTCCACTGATGGTTTTGAAACAGGTAGTGTTTGGGCAGTTGATCGTACGTCAGCTGACGGGCTCCCGAATCTCTTGCGTTTAGAGCAAACCACTCCTTGAAACGGGTTCGGATCTCTAGGTTTTCTTCCAATTGCCGCTCAACTGCTTCCTGTTCTTCTTTCTGGAACGACAACGGCTCCTCTTCTTCACCGTGAACGTAGAGGTCAGCCACCACGTGAGACTCCCCATGACGCGGGTAGCCGGCAAACTCCCAGGCGGCCTCACACGAAGTGATTGCTCTCTGATCTTCTACCATAGTGTACTCGTCGTACACAAGCACGTTTAGTCCCTGGGCGTCTTTTCTGAAATTAAAAAAAAAATTAGCGGAAACCTCTGCTTACTCGTTTACACCATTCTCAGCCAACAACTTCCTTGCTTGCATCTCGCGTTGCTAAACATGTACATTTGTAAAAACATAAATATTTGATACCTTCTTGGCGCTGGAGGGAAGTTTGACGTTTTTCGGGTAGATCAAGTGACCTTCGATGGTCATGTCTGCGGTGTCCGGTGAGTCAGCACTGGTGATTGCCTCCACCAAAACGCGGTCGTATCCCTAAAAACACATTAATGCTTGAAAAACAAAACAATACCTTGAAAAGGTACTTGAAGATATACTTCACCCCTCGCAGATTAGAAACAACCTCCACGTTAACGTGAGATTGGAAAAAATACAAAAGTTCCGGGTTGTAGGGGACAACGTGCCTAAAACTTTAATTAACTTAAATTTAAAGAAAGCAACCTGTTGTCTGGCATGATTCCATCGAAAAGGCGAGTCATCACTTTTTCGCGGTCATCAGGGCGCTTGTACTCGGGGTAGTTCTTGTCACCGAACCGTGTGGTAGATGTGAACTCCTTGGGAAAATGTTTTTTACACGTTTTCCAATGTGACGGAGTATTCACACGACAATAAGCCTAAGAAAGATAAATAATGACACCATGAAATAATTACCGTTGGATCATCCTCGCACGGTCGGTGAATCATTAATCCTTCCACAAGTGTCCGTAACTCCTTTTCTTTTTCAGATATGCCGGTAGGAAGGTACGCCTGGCAAACGCTATCGATCTGGTCGGCAGTCTTGATGTGATTCTTCAGAGATACCACAAGATGAGCGTGTGGCGGGCCTCGCTGTTGAAACTCGATTGAGTAACTGTACCAGCGAATCTTTCCAAAGATTCCTCAAAACGTGCATTTTGTTAATAATGAATAACAAACACACCTGGTTTTCGCGAGACGTGATCTCTCTCGACTGGTCCTCCAACAATGATGTTGAGAAGTTTCTTGAACTTCTTTTGGAACACTTCGTTTACCAGGAACGGGCGATCTGCCCAAGTCTCGCCAAGCTCTAGATTGTCCTAAGAAAGTAAAAACGTTTTTAGAAAAGTGATGTAAAACAACCTGAATCTCTGTCCAATTCACATTGGCAGTGACGGTGATGAAAAGGTCCTGACATGGACCTTTTCATCACCGTCACTGCCAATGTGAATTGGACAGAGATTCAGGTTGTTTTACATCACTTTTCTAAAAACGTTTTTTCTTGACCTTGACATGGCGACGGTGTGCTCGAAGAGTTTTTGGAGGTAGCGCGGTGATCCAGGGACGTTATGAGGTACTGAGGAAACACATCCAATAGTGCGTCCATGGCGCGAAGCCCGGCGTTGAAGAGCATCAAGGAATTTCTTCCTTAAGTTTATATTTGTATCAACGACATTGAATAGGCAAACCTTGTACTGTTAAGGAACTCAGTGTGATGAGCTCGCTGAAAGCTATGCCTCTGCTGATACAAGCGGGTACAGAGGTCCATCAAGAAGAGTTGGCCCACTTTGCCAGCGGCCGAAAAACGATTCTTGATCCATGTAATCTTCTGGTTGTTGTCAGCAATGACGCCTCGATGCTGATGGATATACAGACCCCATTGTCGCAAAGATACAAACTGGCGATGCTGAAACACAATGTTTTATTGACAACAAAGCAAGTACCTCTGGATGACAAACGTCTGAGAGAGCTCCTTCCGTTTGTTCTGACTCGCCTCCATCGGGCAGCCCAACGTCGCCAGCAGCGTCAGAGGCAAGGTTCTCTTCATCATCAGACAACATGTCTTGATCATGCATTTGGAGGTAATCGCCCTGAGGGTTTTCGTGAATAAATTTGACACAAAACAAATTACAATGGCAATCGGATACGGCTCGTCATCCAGTGAGTCCATTATTTCGCCGTCAATGAGATCTTCGTTGGCGTTTTGAATTTCTTCTTCGTCGATATCCTGAAACAAATTATCACAAACAATACTAAACCAGAAGATACCTCTGTAACGCGCTGTGTACGTTTACCGCTAACTGCAACTGATCCTCGTACGTGCGGATACAGCTCGCCTCCTCGTTCTTGAACATCCACTTGCGCATCCGTGGAAGTTTTCCTTGATGACTAAAACAAAACTTTGTCAGAAACAAAATTAAAAGTTACCTCTGCCTCATGACGATAATAGTCGTCAAAGTCATCATCTTCTTCGCCTGCAGAAGAATCAATGTTCGGATCACCTCTGAGAAAACGATTATAATGTCTGACAACTACAAACCCGGCTATGACATGGTGCTGAACTTGGCCGACGACTTCATTGGCCTCATCTTGCAATTCCCACACGCGTGCTTGAGCATCATGGTCTTCTGCATACATACGAAGGCGATCCACAAAGGTCATCTTAGGTTGTTCAGCGAGTCTTAAGCCCTTCCACTTCCATCCAGCCTCGCCGTAAGGAAAAAGGATGGGGTAACAAAAAGAATTGATCTGAAATTAGACTTGTGAAAGCATTGTAGACCAATTCACCCTGGGATCGTTTGGAAAAATGGGCATAGGCTCCTTTCCTTGAAGACGGGGAAAGATTTTGAATCCGGGCAGTGTGACGTCTTGCTCGATGCTCGAGCTGTAAAAAAGGGCGACATGCTCTCCACACTGTTGCGGCTGTCGATAAATACCGGGATGGTTCTGAATTTAAAAAAAATAGTAAGATAGTTCAGCTTACTCCTTGAAGAACTTCGGGTACGATCGTTCTTGCATCGATGATCTTCAATCTGACTTGATTGTCGTTCTGACCGGCATCCCGCACTTGCTGCATCAGATGCCCCATTGTGTTCAGGACGTTTGCCCATGGATAGCAACGCTCCATGCACTTTTCGAGCTCAGAAACCACCTTAAAAATTTTGAGACCACGTATTAGTTAAATCATACCTGTAAATCGAGTTTCTGGCTAGCGTACTCCTTCATTCGCATGTCAACGGCTTGGTCTCCATGGTATACATAGAAATTGCCGAAGCGAGGCCTCTTCTCGTTGGCCGGCAACACAGCAGAAGGAAAGTGCCGATGAAGTCCCAGCGTCTTCTGGACCTAAAAGGGTGATTTGCTTAAGCAAATAAAACACCTTACCGGAAGACCAAACGGAGCTGCCGCAACCTTGTGGCGCTGAATGGATGCAACCGAAAAACAGGTGTTGTACGTCATAATGTTCTTTCTGAAGTTCTTTGCTGCCGATCCGCTGCCAAACAGAAGAGTGTAGATTTCGACTGGCAACTGCTGGAACGGAGGCACAAAAACCTTTCCGTTGTCACAGCAGGCGTGCGGCGTAAACTGGAGGCGATCGTCACAACATGGAGGAGGAGGCTTGGTTCTTCTTGCCTTCTTCTTTTCCCCTGGCATAGGAACAGTTTCATCGTAGTGGATGCTCTTGCAGAAGGGACAGGAACGCAACTGCTCCAGCTGGCACTTGAAGCCGTGTTTGGTATCATCCTTCAGATTGTCCATGTCTTAAATAAAAAAGTTTTAAAAATTTAAAAAAAAACATACACTGCATTGGACGAATATCATCGGTATCTGTGTCGCTGTCCTGAAGGTTCACGTTTCGTCTGTACACAGAACGGGGTATCGGTTCTAAAAATATGGACGAATAAAAGCCTAAAACAAACTTACTTTGTCGACGTATTGTAAAATCTTCATCACTACCACTTGATAAGCAGTTTTCGGAGTCGCTATCTGCAAACACAAAGGTGTTCGCAACAGGGTCACTAACAAACCTGATAAGTGCGTTTGATTTGAACACGCGGCACCGGCAGAAGAAGACATAGCTTTAAATAAACAAATTATTAAAAAAATAAGCCAAATTGAAAAAATAAGCCAAAATCTTCCTATAGAAAATGAAAATTGGGTCAAAATTAAGTAAACATTAGGTTACCAGAAGTACGACGATGAGAGCGTCGGACTTGTCGAGGAGGCCTATAGGTAGGATCCTCTGCGTCACTATCGTCTGTTGAGGCGCTTTTAAGAATACGTTTCTTGAGCGGCATTCTGTAACAAAAATACTTAAAAAAAAAAATACTGCGTTTTAAAAGAGAGAAAATTAAAAGCAACCGATCAGAAGGAGAGCAGAACAAACAATGAGGTATATATTCTTTTCCTAAGCCACGTCCATGGCACGTGACGTCACTGGATTACGGTAGTTTAATGGGCAGTGCCCGTTAATCTACAATAACCCTCTTACATAAGGGGAATACCCGATGAGAGAGTGAGAGACGCAGAGAAAGAGAAAACCGGCACTGCCGGTTTCTTCCGAGGTGTTTTATGTAAGAGGGTTACGGTAGCTATGACGTCATCGCTTAGAGAGTAAGAGACGCAGAGAAAGGGGAAACCGGCACTGCCGGTTTCTCACGAAGTGTCTTACGTAAGATGAGTGACGTCATCCTCCGACAGTGCCAGAGGTAGTTAGACAGTGAGAGACGCAGAGAAGATTACGTCACTGGATACTGTAGTTTAATGGACAGTGCCCGTTAATCTACCGTAACCCACTTACGTAAAGAGAATACATGATTAGAGAGTGAGAGACGCAGAGAAAGAGGAAACGGGCACTGCCGGTTTCTCACGAAGTGTCTTACGTAAGAGGGTAGTGACGTCATCCTCCGACAGTGCCAGAGGTAGTTAGACAGTGAGAGACGCAGAGAAGATGACGTCACTGGATACTGTAGTTTAATTGGCATTGTCCGTTAATCTACCGTAACTTTAAAAAAAACTTTTAAAAAATAACAGAGAGAAAATAAACACAACCGACCTCAAGGAGAACAGAAGGAATAATGGTTTACCTACTCTTTTCTAAGCCACGCCCATTGCACGTGACGTCACCGGATTACTGTAGTTTAATGGACAGTGCCCGTTAATCTACCGTAACCCACTTACGTAAGAGGAAACATGGTTAGAGAGTGAGGGACGCAGAGAAAGAGGAAACGGGCACTGCCGGTTTCTCACGAAGTGTCTTACGTAAGAGGGTAGTGACGTCATCCTCCGACAGTGCCAGAGGTCGTTAGACAGTGAGAGACGCAGAGGAGATGACGTCACCGGATTACTGTAGTTTAATGGACAGTGCCCGTTAATCTACCGTAACCCACTTACGTAAGAGGAAACATGGTTAGAGAGTGAGGGACGCAGAGAAAGAGGAAACGGGCACTGCCGGTTTCTCACGAAGTGTCTTACGTAAGAGGGTAGTGACGTCATCCTCCGACAGTGCCAGAGGTCGTTAGACAGTGAGAGACGCAGAGGAGATGACGTCACCGGATTACTGTAGTTTAATGGACAGTGCCCGTTAATCTACCGTAACCCACTTACGTAAGAGGAAACATGGTTAGAGAGTGAGAGACGCAGAGAAAGAGGAAACCGGCACTGCCGGTTTCTTCCGAGGTGTCTTACGTAAGAGGATTACGGTAGCTATGACGTCATCGGTTAGAGAGTGAGAGACGCAGAGAAAGAGGAAACCGGCACTGCCGGTTTCTTCCGAGGTGTCTTACGTAAGAGGATTACGGTAGCTATGACGTCATCGGTTAGAGAGTGAGAGACGCAGAGAAAGAGGAAACGGGCAATGCCGGTTTCTTCCGAGGTGTCTTACGTAAGAGGGTTACGGTAGCTATGACGTCATCGGTTAGAGAGTAAGAGACGCAGAGAAAGTAACGTCACTGGATTACTGTAGATTAATGGGCAGTGCCCGTTAATCTACAGTAACCCTCTTACATTAGGGCAATACCCGATGAGAGAGTGAGAGACGCAGAGAAAGAGGAAACCGGCACTGCCGGTTTCTCACGAAGCGTCTTACGTAAGAGGGTTACGGTAGCTATGACGTCATTCTCCGGCACTACCTTAGATTTGCGAAACGTTTCGAAACATGCGATGAGATAGTGAGAGACGCAGTGAAAATGACGTCACTGGATTACTGTAGTTCAATGGGCAGTGCCCGTTAATCTACGGTAACCCAATTACGTAAGAGAAAACGTGGTGAGAGAGTGAGAGACGCAGAGAAAGTGATCGCCTTACGTAAGATTATACGAAGTTGACTTGTCAACTTTATGAGTTGACTTGTCAACTTTATGGTATGCGAAAACAAACCGTTGCTATTCATCTATGGCATCGATTGATATTATAAACACAATCAAACGCTAAAATTGAAAAGTAGCCAATCAGAAAGCTTGGCTCCGCCCACTTTTCAAAATTGACCAATCAGAGAGCTTGGCCCCGCCCACTTTTTTAAAACTGAAGATCTTTGAAAACTTTTAACATCATTCTGTAGCTTAAACCTATATAAGTCCAAAATAAGAAAACAAAAGAGATTCATTGTCAACGAAGCGAGAGGGTCGCAGCGGGGAATCGAACTTTGGTCGCGAGACTGATAGTAGTTGGTGTATAAAAAGCTTCAAAAACATTTTGAAACTTCATTATCAAATAGGGTTGTTAAGGGAACCATAAGCTACGCGCTGGCAAAGTTTCCGCTTCGTAGCTCGAAAAAAGTGCGCCCCTTTTAGGCCACGCCCACTTTTATAACGCGGCGCGGCACGCGCCCATTAAGCTGACGTCGCGGCTATAGCATCTTATTGCAATTTGATGATGCCTTGCAAAATTTCAAACGGATTGCTTCACGTATCTATGAGAAACGCAGCTTTGAAATTTTCGAAAAAAAGATTTGAAAATTCATAAAAAATCAGAAAAAAATTTTAAAATTCTAAATCCAAGAAGTGAACCTTAGAAACTCGGGAGCTTGCTAGTAAGCGAAGAAAAACTGGAGAAAACGAAAAAATTTGGACGCCCGATTAGCATTATATATAGTAAGGTGATTAGACACCAAACATTAATGAAGATGTATATACTAATGTTATTGCAAAACAAACAACACTCAATAAGAGAAAATTATTTTTGTGGCTTTTGCTAATTTTGTATCATTCTATTGTTTTAGGTAAACATGATTATTTCTCCTTTTTAGGGTTGTTTGGTCCGGCTACCATGCCAAAAAATGCAATGTAATTTTTTTTTTGAAAAACTGAAGTCAACAATTTAAATTTTAAAAAATTTACACGTTTTGTTTTCTTTGCTGTTTGCACGTTTTATAATGAAAATAGTAAACTTTATAAGTAAAAATCTAAATCAAAATTTACTCTCATCTTTGGTCTTTTTTCTCTAATCTTTTTTGTTGTTGTTGAAATTAAGTGGTTTACAATTATTTTAATCAACGTTTTAATTTTTTGTTTGTTATAGAAACACCACAGAAATTGTAGAATTTAATTAAGCAAATATATTCGTTCATTAAAAAACATTGAAAAAAAGCGAAACGAAAGCAACGGCTCAAAATTTCAAAGCTGAAACTTTAAATTGGAATCTGCGAAAAAAGCTGTTTGTTTAAATTCGAAAGCCAAATGAAAAGCACTTGCTGTTTGCTTTTTTATGATTCACTAACTATCATTCATGTATTGAATGTGTTTTTTTTGCTGTACCGTTTATAATTTTTATACTTTAATTTTTTTAAATTTCATTTAAAATTATTCAACATTAAATCTTTCAGAATGGTTCTTTCTTTTGCCTCTCTTCCGCAGCACCTTCAAATCGAAGTTACTGAAAAAGTTAGTTTTTAATATTTTTAAAAATATACAAAGTATATTCAGATGGAAGCGAAAGATTATATTTCTTTCCAAAGAAGCTCCTCCCAAGCGAATTTTATTGCAAACAAAATATCCCACCGAATAAATGGCCACGCTGAGAATGAAACGTGGAACTCTACTTTCTACGTTTCACATATTCCGGAGGAAAACGTGAGTTTATATTTTTATTATTTTATTTCACTTTTAAATCAATTTTAATTTTTAAAAAATGTTTAGAGAATGCGGGTTGCCTATTGTAGTCGTAATGACGAATTCAATATCCACTATCACTGCAAGGATAGCCACAGAGAATTGCCGGAGGAAAACAAGCTGAAGCTGCGGATGGAAAAACTAATTGTTATTGTAAGTTTTTCAAACACTTTTTCGCAAAGTAACAGCGCACGAAATAGAAAAGTCATAATTTGCCAAAAGCATTTGTATGACCTACTCACATCATTTATATGCATTTATATGACCTACTCATAATATTTTGGATTTACATCATTATTGATTTGTGGACCCGGGTTACTGTAGTGTTATGTAGATGTGGCAGCAGGGCTTCAATAATAACTCTTGAAATCTAATCTTTTATGCTTCAGGACGAACTGACGGAAGAATTCTGCCAACTGCTTCTGAAACGTTTCACTGCCGCTCAATGGACGGCTAAATGGCTCATATTTGAGGGAGTTTCAGAACTTGTCATCACCTGCAGCATCCCCAGTTTCAACCAAGTCCTTAAGGTTAAACACAATTTTATTTATGTTATTTAATTTTTTTTTAGAAATTGAAGATAACCCACATACAGGAATTAGACGATGCACCGTTTCCACGTGAATACGTGATGAATCTGGGTGATCACCAGCTGGAAAGCATTTGCCTCAATTGTGATGAGTTAACTGACAAAGATCTACTTTCGCTTAAGATACCGAAAATTGCTTTTTTCAACAGCAAGATTACATTTGAGGGATTGAACTTATTTTTACAAGTAAGTTTTAAAGGTGGAAACTAAACGTTAGAAATTTGTTTCAGGAGTGGATTAGAGGCAAACGAAACATAGACGAATATTTTATATCCACTACAGAAGCTTTGGATCGATTCGAAGAAGTCCTTTTGGAGGGGATTGAGTACAATGTGGAATATGAAGACAGAGATGAAGATCAAGAAGAAAAGATCGTCACGGTGGAAAGAGAAGGAGGAGAAATTCTGGAAGTTAAATTTCTCAATAGTAATATTATGTTGACTGAATTCGATGGTCTCGAAGACGATGAAAGCGAAGAGGACAGTCAGGCTGAAGGCGATTGTGTGTGCCAGTGTGGCTGTGATTGTGATTTTGACTGTGATTGTGAAAATAGTTGTGAATGTGATTGTGACTGTGATGAATGTGAAACAGTGTTCGTTCAGTATAAATAACCGATTGTTTTGTGATTTTGTTGCTTGCTCTGTTGATTGTAATGAGTACGATAATTATTACAATAAACTACTTTGAAACATCAATCTTTTGTAATTTTACTTTGGAGAACGTGAAAGCCTAATCGGTCAGTTTTAATAGCGAATATTTAAAATTAAAAGTAAAAAGTTGAAATCTCAAATGTATTTTGTGATTTTGAAACAATGATACCCAGTGTCCAGTTTTACTTAACCCTTTTTTATTTTTTGTTTCCCCAATAACATTTTATTAAATGTTTCATCTTCCAAAAACTAAATTATTTTAATGTTTTGTGAATTTTGATCATTTATAAGAGTTTTTTTTTGCTTTTGTAGAAGAGGGTTTTTTCTTTTTAAATATTCGCATGAAATGTCCTTGTTGCTTTTAGGAAATTGTAGAAATAAATCAATACAAATTTGTGTTTTTCGTTTACAAAAAAGCGCTGTGAAAAAAGCAACGAATCAAAAAATAAAAGCAAAAGCACCTAAAATTTGAAATTTTAAAAAAGCCATTATGCTTTTTTAAAATATATTTTTCAGTCATTTGTCATTTTTGTGTACACTGTGATTGGTTCATTTTATATTTTTGTATTTTATTAAAGCTATTAATTTTTACTATTTTTTTAAACTAATTTTAAAAATTAAAATTTCAAGCTTTTAGATTTGTTGTTCATTTTGTTATGCTTAGTGAAAACAAAAGTTTATTAGCTCTCATAATTCAAAAAGCTTCAAAAAATAATTAATCCGAAATTTTTTGCCAAAACATGTACATGTTTCACAATAGATGTTTCAAAAAGAGCTTCAAAGAGCATGGCTTGTCCTATGGAAGAATTCATAAAATTTAATCAATAAAAAGAGTTGGAATAACAGCGGTCAAAATAGAAAAACAAACCATAGCATTCATAGCCTCAATGATTCTTTTTGTTTTTTATGAATCAAACAAATTGGAAGTTGTAGAAAATTACTATAGAAAATCACCAAAGAAAATCTAATTTGACAAGACAACATCTAGCTGGTAAAATCAATTGTAACTATTATTGATTTTAATGAAAGTTCACCGAAACATTTAATTGAATTTTTAAATATGTCTTGCTAATTTAAAAAAAAACATTTGTGTGTTTTTGCGGTTCAGTTTTCATCCACAACGAATTTAAAAAAGTTCCTAGCGGATAATAAATTTTACTTGTTTGGATGTTTCAAAGCTGTGTTAAAGGAAAACATTATTTTTCCTATCAGTTTAGACGGCATTCAAGAGAAAAAAACAACTCTTGTTTGAAAAAATTAATTCAAGGAGAGTGAACGGGAAAAAACCCTGAAATTAATATAAAGGAATACAAAGGCTTCCGGTTTTACTGGAATTTGTTTTACAACGCAAACGTGTGAACATGTTCAGAGTAAAGTAGGTGAAGTAGAATCTTTTCTTTGATTTTCTGAATGCGATAAATTTCTTCATTTTGCATCTGTTTCCCAATTTTCCGTTTTTCGCCAAGAAATACTGTATTTAAAAGTTTGCTTGGCAGTCCAACGTCCATGTTAAACTGTGTCGAAATTTTCAATCCTACGATTCAATCCAACCCAACCCTGTAACTTCCGTTGTTGCCCCTTAATGGATGCGATGAAACGGACGATCCATTTTCGATGACGTCGTTGTTGTTTGGCTGACACCTCATTGTGTTTTTCAGATGCTCCCAGCTTGAGGTTTGAGGCAGCCACTTAAAGACAGCGGATGTGTCAGATGTATGCGATATATATGTAAGCGTATAAAAAGGAAATATGTATGCGTCAAAGGTGATCAGAAATTAGTAAGGCCTTCACAAAATGTTCGATGAAATACTGTTAAAACATCCACTTGACAATTTGCCCAACATTTTTAAAAAGCTTTATCTCTTTTCACTTTGAACTCACATTGAGTGGAACTATTGCATACAGAAGCTACATATTTTTCCCTCCCAATATTTCTTTTTTTTTCTAGATTCCTTATTTTCGGTCCCCTACGCCATCTTCTCTTTCGTAACATACCGTCCCGTGAGCTATTATTATCCTCCGTCGCTCCCATGACGTTGAATCATCCGCGCCTCTATTCGAAAACATCCTTTGTCTCGATAGCAAAAAGTTCGACGCGTGACGGCCCTGTGTCAGGCGAGGCGATTGATTGGAAATTCAGGGGTCGGATTGAATGGCATTTCTAATTTCAACAACGGAAGTGGATCCTATTGAGACTTTTATATTGCAGGTTTTCTTTAACAACTTATGAAACAATCGACCAATTGAATTTACGAATTTGGATTCAATGAAAAATATAGTCTCGATTTTTAATGGATATTTAACCGCTTTTTATATTAAAAAAATCATTTTTTACAAAATACCATTTAGTAACCCAGGTTAAGCAAAACCCAAAAATGCTTTCAATACCCGATAATTATTTACAAACAAAAATTAATACAACTCTGCAGCCAAATCGGGACCATTTTTTAAAAGATTCTTTTTTTTTACATTATATTAAATTTAATCGCATGTGTCCCTATTTGCTCTTTTGTTGCCACATGCAAATTGAAACGACAGCATATTAAAATAAAATTACACTTCTTTAAAGTGGAAAGAAAATGCATAAAATTTTAATAAAGCCCTGTAAAAAAGAATTGTTTTCGCATTAAAATGCCAGATAAAGTGGCGGTTTCGGAATGGATTTAAACTGAAAGTATATTTTCTGACAACATCACGACATTCTTAAAATTTGATCTTTCAAAAAATTAAGATTTTTTTTATTTTTCCCCCAACTCAATTTGACGTTTCAGGGAACGTCAAGAAATGGTTCAACAGTTGATATATGACCTTCTCGATACCAAGTATTCCGCAAAATTTCATCCATGTTGCTATTAGAATAGTGCACGTGTACTTTGTCTTTAACACAAAATGTCTTCCAGTCAGTGAAAAACGTCCACCACATGTGCCAGCTGGCTGGCTTGGGTTACTGTAGTCTAGACGGGTGTTATTGACAGCGAGGACGCCGTTGTGTCTGCGTCTCTCATCGAGAGACGGATATCACGGATGGGACTTTGTCCGAAAACAATGGATTACAGAAGGTTTCGTCTTTTTGAAGGATTTGGACGCACGAACACATAAATTTAATATCCGCAAACACAAGCCATATGTAAACTGCCTTCAAAGCTTTTTGAAACTGCTGAATAACATTAAAATACCTGTTTTTAAAGTAGTTTTCAAGGAAATGACTCTTCATCGACTCCAAAAGTAAATATACATTTTATATGGATTAAGGTAGTTTTCAACCCTTACAAACCAAATCAACTCTTCCACCTTTCATTGTCGCACTACTAGAAAAATATCGATATGTTTCTACCGCAAGTTTGAATTATTTGTAAAATATACACATTTTTTTCGGCCTCAGAATGAATTTGCAACTAAAAAAATTTCAAGTATTAGTTACTTACGATTAGATGAGCTAATTAAAGAAACATTTTTCATGGAATCCTTCTTTCGCTTTACAAAATTACGAGAGATTTATCCCCAGCTTTCGATTCCTTTCACTACCAAAGTTTTTAGTCTGCGGAGCACTTGACCCAGCCATTCGCATGTTGCCTGCTGGTCCTTTGAGCCAGCCGCCGCCAAAGAGGCAGCTGCGGAGATTGAAAACAATTGTATTCGGGGCATCCACTTGCTTAACCAATTCACCATCACCAGGCGCAGATCACTAATGACGAAAAGGCAAATACAAATACTTGATATGATGTTTTCGAGGAAAAAAACCGAGTCTGCCAAAATGCATTCTTTGTTCAGTGAAAAAAATTGAAGAGAATTAGGTAGTTCTTGTGAATCATTGCATTTCACATGCTTCAGATATTCTTATGTGGTTTTCCGAAGATTAAAATAGCCAATTAAAACTTTTCTCCATTTAACTCGAACAAAACTCAACACCGGTTGCATTAGCAACCGCCATACGTAAAATTTCTTGAAACCATTTTAAAACTGCCAAATAATGTTAAAGTGACTTTTTTCACTCAGCAGCGTCGTTGTTCTATTGAATAAAACGTACAAATTGTAGGGCGGTGAAGTTTAAAAATCCTGGAGTGATTTCATCATACTCCGCCGTATATTGCGATTATTGAAACTGCATGAAACAAACAACTGATGTTCTTTTGTGTGGGATCATTTGTTGTTCAAAACGCCGCATTTTCAGTTATTTATGTTTCAGAATTATGAGTCATTTTCAGAATTCGAATCAATTTCTCGAGTCCTTAATAAAGATAACTGTGGTTTTTATGTCAAATATTTTCATTTTCTTTCAATACTGTGTTAACTGTGGCGAGTACTCCTATTGCATTATTCATAATTTATCCTTTTTTTAAGGGCCCTAGTTTGCATACTAACTGAATAAAAGATGAAATTCTAAATTTTGGAAGCTTCAAACAAATCAACAATACTTTCTAATACAAGCTTTCGACCAAAACATTTTAACATTTCATAAATGTTTTAAAACTATCGCATCATTCAAGTCATTGCTACAAGTGCACGTCACATAATGAAAAACCTTATTGAAACACCAACACATTGTAAGCAATGACAAATCATCATCTACAAACGTGAATTTACATTTTTACAAAATCAGTTTTGTTAAAAAAAATTTAAACTGGGTAGTTTTTTCCCGTCATAGCAACTGAAAGGTAATAATATTGTTGTATTAAAACTTTGAAACATGTATGTTGGATAAAATTACAATATTTGTCAAAATAGGAAAAGTTCTAAATTTCAAAACAATTTAAAGGTTTCAGAATTTTCTTTTATATTATCTTTAAACGGCTCGGTAGTGGAAGCTGTGTGAAAAAACACAAAAATCTATAGTTTCATTTACTTAAAGTCAAAGTCATTTTGTAAAAAAAGTGTTTTTTTGCAGAAGAAACAATATCAATTTTTTCTCATACTTCAAATATATTTTCCACTTTTAAACTAAAAAAAACTAAAAAAAACTAAAAAATTCAATCAAGAGTTATTTTACCAAAAAAACTATTTTAAATTTGAAATAAACACATATTTTTTCGCAATTTATTTATTAGCGAGTTGAATTGGATACAATAAGCAGAACAAATAAATAAAAACAGACAGAATCTGCACAACACATTGTTCCCGGAAAATGAACAAAAAACAAGAAATCAATTCGACATAACAGTGCATTCAGCTAACGTCACTCTTAATCGGGTAAAGGTCATTTCAAGGCACTGATCACCACGCTTGATCACAAAAATCTGGGAAATTCCCCTTTCAGAAATTCTTTCTTCTTCTTTGTACGGAAGATCGGCCAAAAGTTCCACTTCATTGAAATCGAAGTCGATTACATTTTTTATAATAAGATATGTAATTTTCCTTTTTTTGTGAAACCACTCCTAAAAAATACAATATTTTATAAATTTACAAACAAAAAACTCACTTTTATAAAGCTGTTAATGCCTTCGGCAGATAACAATGACCTGCTAATTTCGATTTTCACTGCTTGCAAAGAAAGTAAAACTTCGTCTCCAATGTTCGCCCGGAGAAACACTGATTTCAGCTAAAAATTTATTTTGTTTCGAAAAAGAAAAACAATTTTACTTTTTTGAGAGTTGGGACTTTGAAACATTGTGCAGTAAGATAATGAGCAGGGGCTTGCAAGGAAATTGCTTTTGAACTCTGAAAACAGGTTTTAATAGCTTGAAAAAAGAAAAACCTTCAAAATGTCGTCGAAAGCTTGAGGACTTTCGAAGAATGCTCTTTGAAGAACGATGGCAGTTGTGGAAATTTGGGCTTCTATGACCAAATGTCGGAATTGTTGGGCAAGTTTGTTAGTCACAGTCATCTGAAATAATCATTAAACAGAAGAACGTGTAAAAAAGTAATATTTACATTTTTACATAGTTCATCTATATTTTGCTAATACTTTAATTTCTACAGTATTTGCGACAAACGAGTAAACAAGTAAACTGTTTTAGTCATTCGAAATTTGCCAGCAAACCTCTTAAAGATTACTGTGGTTTTAATTAGGTACAACATAATCCCACATAAAGTCTTTTAGGTTTAGGGTGTTCAAATTTGAAAATAGTAAGTGCTTTATTTAATTGAAACTTTTTGATTTAAGAAAAATTATTCTATAAAATGCGAATAGCAAAACATTTATAAAAATCTATGTTTACAGAGCTACCGTAACCGATTCATTGCGTGAAAAGAAAAGTGTTTTGCGTTTTGGAAGGGTAGGAATTGTCAGCTACATTTTTTAAATGGAGCAAACGCAATTGTTTTTGAACTGACTGAAACATCTGTGTAAAGCCTATTTATAGCATTTCCAATTTGTATTTCAATTTAGTTCTTTCTATTAATTTAAACTGACAAAAAATTAATGTATAATTATAACATTAAAAGCTTATTTTTATCTGCGCAACACTGATCCATAGCTCCATTGCAAAATGGATGTATTTGAATATTAGTTACAAATGAAACAAAAGAGTGAATTTGAATTTAATTTCAAAATTACTTTTATAAACTGAAAAATAGTTTCAGTATTTTATTCACTTTGCAAATTTTTGTCTGACGTTTCCTATAAACTGTTCGAGTGAATCGTTCCCCGATTCAATTGAATAGTTTTTAAGATATTTTGAAACGACTTTTTCTATACAATAAACGAAATAATGTGTTGTACAAAAAATACAGCTAAACTTACATTTCGAATGAAAATCCTGTCCACAATAAATTTTAATTTGGGATTCTTCAAATTTATCCTTCGCTTGTCTCTAAAATGGAAAATCTGAAACAGTGCTGAAATTATAGTTTTCTTTATAACTTACGTCATTACACGGACACATGTGTAATTCTAACAAAATGACGACAATTCTGTGTTTAATCCTATTTGACAGATTATTAGCCAACGCAGAACTTTGTTGTAGGTTACTGTAGGCCTTATAATTTGTCTGAATTTTTTATTTCTTTTTAAAATTGTGAAAAATTTACTTTTTCAATAATCTGAAGTTGAATGTGCTGAGGAATGTAGGCGAAAGGAATTGGCATCTGAAAAGTATTAGATAAACACAATTTGAGAGTATAATTTACTTAAATAAATAGAGAGACTTTGAAACACTGAACAAATATAACACAAAATGTGTGAAAATTCCAAATTAAAATAATTAAAATTTTAAATTTTAAAAAAGCGACATGAAACGTGCTCCAATGTTATAATTTCGCTTTGTTTAAAATAAATTAAAAAACCAAGCAATTGTTTTGCTAGCCACTTTTTTAACAATTTTAGTACAGAAAATTGTAAAGTATGTTACTAGGTGCTCAAATGTAACAGTCCCTTAGCTTGTTTCAGGTGTCTCAAGCAATACAAAATTTATAGTAAGTAAATAAACCAGTGTTATAAAAAATAAATCAATACCATAGGTCGTACTTTTCGACGCACAGATTTAAAAAACAAAAGTTAGGAGTAAATCTAATGTTTCACAAATTCCATTTCTAATTTCAATTATGAAAAATGCGTTCGGTTCTAAGCAAACTATTAAAAAAACATTTATCGATTCAATAGGGTACAAGCAAAATGTGTCAAAACAAAAGCTTAAATGAGAAAGCTATCAAAAAGCCCAATCGATTAATTGTTTTTTATTAGAGAAAAAGCGATGTCAAAGTGATCTGAAGGATTTTCGTTTTGATTCAAATTATTTAACCGTTTCCCCAAAGTTTGCTTTAATTTCACTTTAAATTGAAGTTTCAAAAATAGAATTTGAGGGGAAATTGTAAATTTTGCCCGACTTGATAACAGATCAATTTTTGTAAAAGGTTTAAAAGTTTCCTAACATCGTAATGCTATTTTTTTTAAAATCTTTCTTTTAATTAAAATAAAGGTTAAATAAAAAAATCTAAAATTTGGTCTACGAGAGTAAGTGTGCCCCAGTGACACAGTACTCTCGCTTATTTTCAAACAATCCAATTTGATCAAAATATACCATTCGTTCTTTTTAGTTTATTAAATTTTTGGTCCATTTTTTAAATTTAAGATTAAATTTTTTTCAGTTGACTATATTTTTCACTAACTTGGCATCACACCTCCAATATAAAATTTTACAAAAGGTAGCATTCTTGTTTTTTGAACACATTTATTCACTTTACATTTTTAGCTGGAGTACAAGGAATTTATTAGAATACAGAAACTGAATCATCTGGCTTTTCATTGGGCACACACCATTCAAATTACATTGAACTCAAATTTTCACCTAAATGTTACTTGGAAAGATGGGGTGATCAAATAGAAGAATGCAATAAAACTATTATTTAGGAAATGAATTTTACTCTGGGTGGAAAAACTATCCCACTTAATTCTAATTTTCGAATTGTTACAAATAAACTAATTTTAAAAGATGTAAGTTTTTTCACGTTTTAAATTCATTTTAATGTTTTAGCTAGGTTTCACAAAAGAAATGTTCACAGTTTTCGAGAACAAATTACGTGAACTTAGGATTACCTCAAAATTCATAGAAATTTCCAATACGACTTTCGATAATGAAGACATTTTCAGCAAAACGGTTGAGGTAAGAAATTAATTTTATATTTAATTTAAAATATATTTATAAAATAAATACACATTTCAGGTTGTCAAAGCAACCGGTTTGCACGTTACAAATCAGCAGCTCCCTGAACATTATTTCACGATTTCAGGTGTTCGACAGGTAAAACATGTAATGTCAATTTTTAAAATAATTTTTTTTAAACATTATGCACATTAAAATAATTGTTTTATAAAGATTTAATAAGATACTATTTCAATAAGGCTTGAAAAACTGTGGTACACAACATCTTCTGATTTGACTGACAATGATTTATTGGATTTATCTGCTTCTGATATTAGAATCAGGGCTCCACTTATCACTTGGGAAGGGATAAATTCGTTAATTACGGTAAGGTAGAGATTCCTACAAACTTTAGAAAATCTTACTAACTTCATATTTTTAAAGAAAAGGTAATCTTAACACTGAATATGCCAATTTAATTATTTTTTGGGTAATCGTGTCCTCTGAGTTTGTTCGCCCCCTGCCCGCCCTTCATTTTCAGTTAAGAAAGGGGTATTCCGGTGGGATAAGCGAGGGGAGGGTACCAAAGTGCGGCCGCCATCCGTGGAGGCGCGAAGCGCCGGAGCGGTCGGCCGCACTTTGGTACCCGACCCGAGCGCTCACCCCCAAATGAAAATGTCTGCCCGTAGGGCCGCGAAGCGGCCCCGAGGCGGCCGAAGGCCGCCGAAACCAGAAGGGAAAGACTCGCGAAGCGGGGCTTTAACTTCTGGTAGTAATACAATTTATAGCACACATTTACTTATTCACATGGAAACATACGACTGTTGTTGTCCAAAATTAATATTTAATTTTTTTCAAAATGTTTTTTGAGTATCGCAATAACCGTTTCAAAAACTATTATATTTTAATATTTTACTGTTTTACAAACAAAAATTAAAGAAGAATCTAGTTTTTTTTTAACATTTCGATTTTTGGCCAACGTTTTTTCTGGCTGATAGAAGTTGAAAATAGTAGCGAAATGGGGAGCTTTGTTTTACCTGTTCATACTGAAACAACCGTTTTTAATACAAGAATGATGTGTCAAAACCAAACTTTGTTTAAAACGACTTTTTACTTGAAAGTTTAAAGAATCCCAAGAAAACATTCAATTTTTGCGACGCCCACTAAGGACCACTGTCCCAAAATGTGTCAAAGGAAAACATGCATTCGAAACATTATAGTGAAATTGTGACGGCGATTGAAAACTTTTTTCAACAGATCAACAAAATTTATCAAGAATTAAAGAAACATCTTTCCAATGTTTCAGACGATATCCAAGATGATTCTAAAATTAGCATTATGAAAAACTCCATCTGGAATTACTTCAAATTTGCGCTGTTTTCTAATACAATCACTAAGACGATTAAATTCCATCAATAAATCACTAATCGTAAAGCAGACTAATCAATTCAGAAATTGAGCATAACATTGTGGTGCAGAGATTCTGAAATTTAAAAAAAATCAAAAGATTGATTTATATTTTTTTAAAACTAACACCTGTTTATCTTATATAATCTGCATTCAATTTTAGATTGTTCCTCAGCGACGTGAGAGACTACTGGAATACCCGCTAATCCAAACATTATGCCTGAAAACTGAAACATAGGTTTCAGAAGAAGTACAAATTGAAAAAAAAGATACTCTGCTAAAATTGCAGTTTCCGGAGTAAAATTTATACGTTACATTAAAATGCTCAATTTAAAATGTTTTAAATAAAACGAGTTTACTTTTCACGCAACGTTTTTAGGAATGGGTCAAGGGAATCAGGGAAATCGATTATATCTGCGTGGGAGAAGTAGCAATGGAAGCAGAACACGTCCTTCTTGGAATCGAGGCAGAACAATGTGCTCAACATTACCTTGTCCCTCGTAGAAAACTACGTCTTCGTGTACACGTGACATATAAGTGTGTTATTTTAACCATCGTGAAAAATGTGTAGATTTTATTTTTATTAGTTGTTGATACAATTTTCGTATTGATGTTATTATCTTACAAAAGACAACTGATTTTTGGACTGGTATTATGCCTTCTGTACTTTAGTAGAATTGCATAAAAATGTAGTATTTTATTGATTATCCTGCAAAGTTTAGTCTATCCTGTCGATGTTGTTACAATCTTTTGTATGGGAAGAGGCCAAAAATGTAGTAGTGGTTAGAGACGCAGAGGAAAAGGAGAACACCGTCACGGACAGCTAGAAAGTTTTTCCTTGAATGAAGGTAAAATCACAAGAAAATACAGGCAAGTAAATGTTCTAAATGATTCACAGCTCTGCTTTCCTCTCGGAGTATCACTAAAGCTCTAGTAAAGAATTGGAATCATTTGAAACTTCGCTTTTTCTAATCAAACAATTATAACGAAAATAAGACTTGTTAAAGTTTGAAAATGTGCATCTGATGACTGATAGATGAGGGAAGAGATCTTCTTTTATTTGGAATTTACAGAGTAGAACAATCTAATTTTTTAGACCCACCATATTTTCTTAGTAAACAATTTTGGGGAAAAAATAGAATAAAATTTGTTTTCAAGAATTTGGTTGAAGAATAATAAGTAAATCCTCGCAAAATTACGTATTGAGGTGCAATTCCGCTTTGTTGCAACCTGAGGAGAAAAATTGGCAATTATTGAATTGAATTATTGAAATGAATCAAAAATTGGCATCACATTGTGATTATCCTTAAGTGAAACCTTGATCAACCATACTTCGCAAAATATCATTAAAAGTTTTTTTTCGCTTTCATGATTTAATTTAAAGTGCCTCGTTTTAAAATTTTGAGTTTTGTCAACAAATCAAGTACATAAAAGCAAACTTATGCTTTTTCACTTATACTGTAGAAAAAAGCACACCGCTTTGAAACGAAAGCTTTTTTTTCTTCGGATTCCAAATTAGTTTGACTTTTCGACATGCCATTGCCAGTTATGTTTTTTAAAACTGTTGTTTTCTTTAATATTTTGTTGTTAAAATAACCATTTTAAAATATTTTTAGATGAGGATTAATTTCGCTGGCATTCCCCGGAATCTCCGTATTCAAATCATTGAAAAGGTAAATATATTTCGCTTTTTAAAATCAATTTTTTTATTTAAATTTTTAAAAAAAATGTCATTTCAATGTTTAAAACTATTTTAAACTTAATTACTTAAAATCACTTTTCAGACGGAATACAAAGATTTCATCAATCTGCAACAGAGCTCTTCCCTGGCTTTGCAAGAGTCCCAACGTATCAATCACAGAATTATTGTGAACTTGGAAGATCCTGTGCTTACTGTGAAAAAGGGGGTAAGACCTTAATTTTAAACTAAAAATGATATTGATTTCCAGGAGTTTCAATTGTTTCCTAAAAGTAGATGTGCAGTCAACAGAAAACGTGTACCTCTTGTTGGCAACAAATACCTTCGATTCATGGCAAAGACACTTCGTTTTCCAAATGTAAGTCAATTTCGGTCTTTAAATTTTTGTCTGTGTGTGTATTTATGTTTACACGGGTGCGTGTGCGTGAATGTGAATGTGTACGTGTGTGCGTGTATACGTTTGTGCGAGTGAGTATTTGTGACTACGTGTTATTCAGCAATTTTTGGTTGTGTGTGCGGGTGGGTATTTTTGCGCATGACTGTGTAGACCCGTGTCGGTGTGTGTGCATTCATATGTATGTATGAAAGTGTATACGTGTGTGTGTGAAACTGTGAGTGATTATGAGTTAGTACGTGTGTGTGTATGTGTGATTGTGAATTTGTGCATGTGTTTTTTTAACCTTTTTTGGTATTTACATCAATTCTTCTTCAGATCTACAAGATAACCGAGGAAATTTCAACAGAAATTCAAAATTTGATTACTCAGACACAAATTTCCACTGATCATCTAATTCAGCGCGTAGCTTTTTTTAGACCCAGAGAATTATTCAGCAATATTTTAGAGGTACTTGTTTTTTTGTGTTTTCATTAATGTAAAAAAAAATTCAGGCTTTAAATTGTTCGTCTGTGGAATTTATTGGCTACGTGCTCACCAAAGACGATGCCAATACGCAAGCAATTCGACAGGTAAAATCTTCTCTTTAAACTTTATATTAGTATTAATTTTAATTAATAAATGTTAGTATGAAAAATAGTGGTTTTAGTTAATAATAACAGTTTTCAGCTAAAATCGATAGAAGTGCGTACGAAATTTGACGACGAAGACTTGCTTGCTCTGAAAGCGGAAAATATGACTATTCATTCCGAGTTTATAACATTCCGAGGAATTAACGCATTTATAAAAGTAGGTGCTTCTTTCCGCTCTAATATTTAATAATTTTTAGGAGTGGTTGGCCAAGAAACGAAAATTTTGTAAAACAGACGGGCACTCAACAATGATGACATGTTTTCCGGTTTGCCCATTACAAAGGAGTACAATGGACTCGCAAATGCTGTTCAAACTGTTATTGACAGAGGGGATATGTCTCTTTACGTGCATGTCACTTATTCTAATGTGACAATGTATACTTGACTTTCTTGTTGTTTTTTTTTAAATCAAGCTGTCATGGAATAAATTATTGATTTTATTTTTCACTGGTTCAATTTGAAACTAGTTATTTGTGATGTCTTCAGAAACAGCCATCATGACGTCATATATCAGAGATTCAAGGACAGATGCTGAAGACTTGGGTTAGAGACTCAGAGGAAAAGATCAGACGCAGTTGTAAAGGATAGAGAAGTGCCGAGCGCGCATTGACCTAATTGTTGACCCCGACAATTACACAACTAAATAATTATGATGTTAGCAGTGAAAGTTTACCTCTACGCTATATTCAGGTTCACAGAATGCATTGAAAATCAGTTTTTTAATATATTTTTTAACGTACCAAAAATATTTAAAATTTAATCGTAATTTATCAAATAAGCATTGCTTTTATTCAATCTTTTCAAAACGATTTAAAAAAAACTTTACAATTAAAATACTGTAATTATTTTTACAACCATAATATTTACATTACATTTTTTTAGTTTAAATCTCATTTCTAAAGGCTACTTGAACATTCGCTTGTATAACCCAAACTTGCTTCTACACCATATCGTTCGTCACCATACTCGCCCTAATGCCAGATTGCATTTTGTTCAAGAAGTTAAATTTTACATGTCCTTTTCAAAATTTATTTTTATTATTTGAATTATTTTTTTGTGCTTGAAACGTACCCTGTTTAATATTGTTTGTATTTTTTAAAAAAGAAATCAAATTAACTTATTCAATCCCTTTATAAAATTAAAATTAATTTTTAAAAGACGTTTTTGAAAAGAATTTGTACATTTTAACTTCTTGAACAAAATGCAAAAAACCAATCAGCTAGTTGTTAGTAATTCGCTTAATTAGGATTTAATTTTATAAATAAACCGGTATTTAAGTTTATAAATAAACCTGTCGGGGTCAACAATTAGGTCAATGCGCGCGCGGGGTGGAAAAAACCCCCGGTCGCCGCTGTAGGGGTGGAAAAAACCCCCGAAAGCGATTCGGGGGTTTTTGCCGTCTCCCCATTATAAAGTGTTTAAAAATACTCCGTCAAGGAATACAGCCAAACTTGATAGACGCTTTTCCTGTCCGCCTAAAATGCGATTCAAGTCCACACATCAGGTTTTGTCTCTCAGCTTTGAAATCGCTTTTTAGTAAGACAAAAAACAATTTAACGCGCTCAACACGTAATTTGAATTTTTAAAGCCATTTATATTTCGCTTTCGGGGTGCTTTTCGCAATTTGTTTTTTTTTCAATATCTTCAATTTTTTTCTCGAAAAATGACTATTTCCTTCGCTGGCCTTCCTTCTCATCTGCAAATTCAAATAATCGAAAAAGTTTGATTTTTTAAATATTCAAACAAAAACTATGTTTAGGTAACTTATTCGGGTTACATAAATCTGCAAGAAAGTAATTCTCTTCTTTTGCGGAAATCAAAGCAGATAAACCACAAAATTCATGCTCACTTTGTCGACCAAATTGAAATTAAACTACATTTGAATGTGAGGATTTTCAAATTGTTTTACAAGTGGGAAAACCTGTTTTTTAATAAAAAAAAGGGTTTTCCATTTGTAAAAAAATTTAAATTTCTGAAACTTTTTAGGCAGTTCATATTTCGTACTGGGGCAAACTTATTGATAACGACATACCGTTTCTTTTTACAGCTGAATCTTTACGCTTGGAAAAAGTAAGTTTCATTCCATTTGTTTGTACATTTCTCTCTCTTTCTCTCTCTCTCTATTTTTCGCTTACCTTTGTCTAATTTGGTTCAAATTTTTTAGATGAAAATATCTTCCGTTCTTGCCAAAAAGATTCAACAATTCTTAAAAACATCACTACCCGCAGTTGAGGAGCTTCAACTTTCTTTCGTTACTTTTGATAACAAAGACATATTTTGTGATCTTTTAAAGGTAGTTTATATTTATTATTTTATTTAATTATTCCCTGGAAATATAAAAATCAAAAGTATTTTAGGCCTCAAATGCAACAAAACTCTACGTATCAAATGGTCGCTTTCCAGAAGGCTACTGTACCACTGAAATCTTTCGAAAGGTAAGGAAGACACATTTTTGTTCACACACAGATTTCAGCTCCAATCTGTATCGATTCCGTCAAAAATTTGTAATGAAAAACTCCTTTGGCTGAAATCACCAATCATAACCATTTCTAACTCCACAGTCACTTCGGAAGGAGTAAATCAGTTTTTGAAGGTGAGAGATATTAGTTTAGTTTGAAAACCGAAAACCCTTTTCATTTTTCAGGAATGGGTGTTGGGAAACCGGGAACTAAAATTTCTACACGTTGGAAACGAACAACCATTCGGCAAAGATGAAGTTTTGGAGGGGCTTCAGGATGCCCTGGAAACGTCACCCGTTCACCATCGAGAATATTTCTTAAATCGCGGAAATCTACAACTTACGATGTTTGTGAATGCAAAGTCTATCACTGTTTTTGATCCCAATTGCTTGTAAATTATTTCAAGTCTCCTTTAATTTCATTTATAATTTTTTGTGGCGTTTACCATGCTTTGCGTAACTAAATAAAACAAAATGTCGATTTTTTGCTTATAATCAAATAGTAACTTCCCGCCTTAAAACTGAGCCATAAATTAGTTTGTGAACTAAACATTTGTTTGGAACATTCAGGAGATACTGAATTTTTGAAAACTATTTTTTGTAAACGAAAAAAATAAACATAAAATTTTCAGTACTCAAAATGTATGCTTGTCGCCTGTCAGTCTCAAAGGAAATTAAACTAAACTGCTAATTTGAATAGTAAAAGTGCAAAATTTACATTTTACAATTCAAGCATCAATTTTGTTCAACGATGTTTACGCAGTAGTCAGCAAAAATGTTCCATGAAAAAAACACTTCTTTTTAACAACTTGAAATTTTAGATTGACAATGCTAACAAAACGTTAGCTTTTGAAAAAAAAACACTCAAAACATCCAATTGCTTACTATTAGTGTTATCAAGCTCAAATCCAGACAGAAACGTTTTTTCTTTAATGTTTGCACTCATGTTGCAAAGTGTGGTTAGCAGTAACCAATTACACAATTTGAGTGTTTCATGGTAACAAAATTATTTTGAAACGTCGAACCTCGGCAACAACTGCCGAGGTTCGACGTTTCATATTTAAAATATGAAACATTATATTAAAACTAATGTAAATTTTGAAAAAAAGTACTTATACAAACAAAATTACAAAAACTAAAAAAATGTCTTTTGGATGCGTGTGTCATTCAGTCAATGTTGTATAGTCATTGCCAAAAGGAAATCCGCGGCCAAAACTTTGCATATTTATTAGAATGTCTAAATCTCCTCGTTCAACATTGTCTCTCGCATTGCGTATCACAGTTCCGCTGCACTAATCGTAAGGTTCGTTTTTGGTATGATTCCAGTTTGGCGCAAGCTATAAGTAAAAATGTATTTTCATTATTGTCTCATGGGGTATTGCAGCTTAAAAGAAGAAGATCTTCTTTTGAGCTTGAAACTTGAAACTTGAAACTTGATAAACTTGAAAGAGAACATTCAAATGCAAAATAATTATACGAAGTAATATTCGAACAAAAAGTAACTGTGATAAACATCAATCTCCTTATTGAAACGATACAAATAATCAAATACATTGCAAGTTAAAACAGTGTTCTAGAAAACTGACAAGACTCCATTGTTGTACCAAATTGTAATTGCATTTTGATTGTCAAAACTTAAAATCAGTTCATTTTTCATTTTACCAAATAATATTTACGAAACGTTTACTTTTTCCCTTATCCAATGGTTTCCTAATAAAAAGGAAAACGTCACTAAAAGTTTACATTGTTCTAAAACATTCGAATAAATGCAGTATAATGTCCGTGTTGAAAAAAATTCAACAACAAAAAACGTATAATTAGAAGATATAATTTAAAAACCTACATATCGTACCAATAATTGTCTCAAGTAGAAACGAACAACTTAAAACTTCCGAATGATGATGGAAAAAAACACACTAATTTTTTAATTAATTAAAAATGTGAGTTTTTCGTGGGCTTCACTGAAATGCTTCAGCTCCAAGCATTAATGTTACAAAGTATCATCTGGCAGTGGCATTATGGCAAAAAACACAAAAATGTTTATTGACAATTGTTTTTAAAATTTCTTTATTGAAGATATCACGATTTACAACTTATTATGGTGACCCAGTTCCAGTTCAAATCCAGATAGAGGCGTTTTGTCCGTGTTACATTGAAAACGACGAATTTTTCAAGGGAAGTGAATGGAAATTCCGAGTTCGAAGAATTCTCATTTGGCTGTGGATAGGGTTCGTGAGGCACTCCTTCCAGAACAACTGGCGAAAGGAAGTCTTGAGATGAAAGCACGCGGACATTTTTAATGTCACGCAAATTGTTCATCCATTGCTGAAATGCAACTTTCAGTAAATAACCTTTGCTACAGAAGTGTCACCTTCAACAGTTGATTGATCCCTCGTGAAGTGACATCTGTTCTATCTGCCACTAGATTGTACGCTTGGATATTTGTTAGGTCTTCATCGGAAATTGGTGATTTGAAGCTGATTTCAGGGAGCTGAAACAAATTACATTATTTTTGCATGACTGATTTCAGAAAAAATAAAGTTTGCATTTCTTTGCCCACCAATACCTAAATCTAAACGAGAAAATTGCTTGAAACATTCAAGTCAACTAACACAAAAACATAAATCGTACAGTTTGCAAATCAATTAAATTTAAGGCAAAACATTCAAAAATTGCGATATCTTTAAAAAAAATTTAATTTAATTTGGCATGTTCAGTAAAAAATGAAAAAAAAACAGTTCTATTTCAACGGCCTTGGTATTCAGATAGGATGTTTCGCCCTTTGGAAACTTGTTTTTGAAACATTGAAGTGTTTTTTCATGATTCGCTGTTTGGAGGAAAATACAAACAGCACCAAAAATATCGGTCATTCAAAATTAAATGCTAAAGCGAGCACGTCATAAAAACTTAAGGAAAGTTTAAAAGTTTATGAAACGTTTGGCTAATTGCAAACGTCACATTTAAATGCTTAAAACCTCTAGAGGAGAGTTTTAATTTATTTTTTAAACATGTTTCATCAACAGATCGTTTTCCGGAGATTTATTATTTATATTTTTTACATTCGTCAGCTGTGAATTGAACTATAAATTTGTTTGGAAAATATAAATTGTTTTGAAACATTCAAAAAACTGCATAATTTTAGAAGAAGTCTAAGTATGTTGCAAACTATTATATTGCAAACGGTTTGGTTTATTTAACATTGTAACTCTCATATATCCGACTCAACCAACTGTGTCGTAGTAACTTAGCTGATAAACTGATGGTGGAGTGTCGCAATGTTTCAGGAAGAGAAAACAATTTTTTGAGAGAAATTGAAACAATAAACCAATATTAGTTGCTTTCCAACTCACATTCTGCACAACAGGCAACCTAAAATATTCTGGAGGAAGTGACGAATTGACTTCCAATTTTCGTGATTTCGAGACCTGAAAACGGCCGTTTAGGCTAAAATCAAAATGTAGTGCTCACCTCAATCAACTCACTAAATTTCTCAAGACTGCATATTGACGATTGAAGATCATGCGTAAATTTTACTTCAGAAGCTGATGAATTTGTGACTTCAAAAAAGTTTAGCAGATTTTGAAAAGTAAAATCCGATAATTTAGTCTGGAAAATATAAATTAGAAAGTTTCAAAATAGATAGGTACCTTAAAAACAAGTATTTTTATGTGCAACTCTAAACCAAGTTGATCCAAGTTATAAAAAATCTGTCCACGTTTTGAAAGTTGGAAACCAAATCCCTTAAAAATGTTTGACTTTATTAAAAATTCAAGAACTCACTTCATTGGGTAATTGTTTTACAACAATTTTGTCGGTGTTTATTTTTATTCTTGTTTTTAAATTGCGCCGAAGGTGATAAAATTGATTGCTACTTTTATTCAAACTGATATAGTCGCTCAGATTTATCTGAAAATCACATTTTTTTCTAAATTTTGTATTCAGAAATACCTTTTGAAGTATTTGAATTTGAAGATGTTGCGGTAAACCAGGAAGGCCGATTGGCATCTGTGACCAAAATGTCAGAAACTGAAATAGAATGTAAGTAACATTAAAGTCCATCGAAAAAGATTTTAAAACATGTTTAAACACAAAAAATGAAGTATACAATTTTAAAGTTTAAAAAAACAACATGAAAAATGATCTCTGAAAATAGAGCGTTGAGATGAAGTTTGTCGAACTCTACTCCCACTTTTGTCCCTTGATCATTCGCCGCTGTAATATTTGCGTGATTGCGCGCATTATGATAAACCCAACAGGTTTTCAAGCGGAAACGAGGGCGCTGGTCAATTTCGTTTACAAACAGAAAATACACTTGAAAATTAACTTTTTGTATTGTGAAAATCTGTTCAACCAGCATTGTAAATCAGTTACTACATATTGATCCATACAGTGAAACTTTTAACTAATTTGGACGTGCAAAAACAAAAAAATATTTACACTTGTTGTAGTGTAAATATTTTTATGTTGCATTGGCTAAAGGCTGGATAATCTATTATCATGTATTAAACAGTAGTTTTATTTGGCAAAACCGCGTTGATTTTCCAGAGACTCTTCAGCGAAAACTTTCCAGTGTTCCCTTACGTATGAAACCAAAAATAACCTTCAAACTACCTTTTTGTCTACCTTAAAGACATATATGTAAAACCAATGCTTTAGAATGTTTGGTATTTGTTTATATCAAACAAAACGCGTTTTCTCCCTGAAATAATTTCTATTTTGAAAACACCTGATTACGAATTATAACTGAAACGATTGTTGAAACTTTTGGCCCTTTCTTGACTGAGGCTAAGAGTTAAACAAAATCGAAAAATGTTATACCGGCTCTACTGTTAAATCTAACATTCTGTACTATATATACATTGGCGGAGTGGAGTACCTCCTTCTCTTGGTTCGCACCCCGCCCTTCATTTAACGGCAGAAGAGAGGGCGGGTCGGTGATGAGGAACCAAACTTGCATAAACGATTTTCATTTCTGAGGTGATGATAGCAGCCAAAGGCCGCCCAATCAAGCGGCCGGAGGCCGCCCATTAAAGCGGCCGAAGGCCCCCAATCAAGCGGCCGGAGGACGCCCAATCAAGCGGCCGGAGGCCGCCCATTAAAGCGGCCGAAGGCCGCCCATTAAAGCGGCCGAAGGCCGCCCAAACAAGCGGCCGGAGGCCGCCCTCCCCAGAAGGCACAAACCCCGCGCAGCGGGTTTGTGAATTCTGGTTCTGTACATTTGGCAAACAACTTAATCAAAAGGTAAAACAGTTGGCCAATTTAAAAAGTGTTTTTTTTTAAATTTAGGAACTGGAAAGTGGAGGGTGCATAAAACTTACATTCACTGCCGTTAACTTTTAGTGTTTCACGTTTAAAAAAAAACGCTAAAAAATAAACACATTTTAATTGTTTCATGCAATATTCCACCTGCAGTATTTTTGTAATCAAATGGTTGTCATCGTTTTGAATGACAAATCTGTGTTTTCATCTAAACTTAAACTCGCCGAGAAAAAACTCTGTTTTCATTCTTGTATTACACTTTTCTCACCGTAAAAATTTCAACGCCCAGAGAATCAGCATAATTTGATGGAAAAAATGAACCCCCCCCCCCCCCCCCAAATTGCGAATGTTAACCTTTTTTGTCGTTTATAAAAAATCACGAACCGAATGTTTTAAAGTAAGTCAGAAGGTCACCGACTAAAGAATAAACATTATGAAGAGGCATCTTACGCGGTTTTTTCTGTGGTTTAACAAATTATCCTCTATCTGGGAAGTTTTTTAATCCAATGAACTAATCTATATGTACTTGTAGTTAACTAAAATTAACTATTAACTATTACATAATTTATTGATAAGTAACAGTGAAATTGATGAAAACTTTTATGAAACTGAGATACAACGTGACAAATATTTACTATTTGTCTTTACTACAATTTGAAACATTTTTCTTTTTAAACGAACTTGTGGCAAAAATATAAGTAAGCGATAGAAAAAGTTCTAGAGGTTTTCATTTTTGTCTAACAATTTAAAAAAATTATTTGAAGTTTTCTAAATTAAACATATGCCTTAATGCAAGTTTGAAACGTTGGCATTATATTCTCGAGCTAATATATTTTCCGAATAAATTTCTCTAAAAAATTTCTCACACTTTTCAATTTTCATTTAAGTTCTGCGTACGCATTTACGAGAAATTTAATAAATCTAGAAAAGCTTCATTACATACAAAAACTACTTTTAATCGTATTTACATGTATCGCACACTCGTAGTTTCTCCACCACTATATAAGGCCCTTAGAGGCCTCCAACTTGGAGTTTCTCCTCTTCTTCCTCTACAGTCTCTCCCTGCTGCTTCTTGATCTCCCTGATTGACTTCTGATGACGAGCGACCGACTGAAATTTAAGGTTTACAAATAAAAAACTATTCAAAGAAATATAGTTTGAAAGTTCTTTTTATTCATCATCGATTTTGTTTTCATAGATCTTCCTTTTTTTAATGACTTGTTTGCGGAAAAAAGTAATTTCCTTACTCCAACGTTGCAGCTAGATGTATTTACCAAAAATACACTGCATTTATAATTTGATGTCAGAATGGATATTTCTCAAATGTTGTTTCATAAGAATTTTAGATAAGATCAGCGATAAACTAATGAAAAGGTCGACTAGTGGCTTAAACAATGGTTGGAAACATTGAAACTATTTTGATAAACTGCTAATTTTTAATTAGCCTTTTGAGACAACTTTTTCTTCAGACGTACCAATATTATAAAATCATAAAAATTGTCTGATTTTTTTTTAGATTTGTATTTGTAAATGATATATTTTTTTTAGTACGGGATAATTAACTATTTCGGATTTTTACAATTTACAAAAGGTGAAACGGTGCATTTGATCTTTTTAAACCTAAAAATTAAATACATTTCCTAAAAGGTTTCTGGCAAAAATCCGCACATATACTATTTTTGAGAAACAAATGCACAGCGGAGTTGAGCAAAACTTTGCGAAAACTTAATTGAATTGGTAGGACCTCGTGTTTGTAAAATTTGTTGAAGCATCGAATTGTGGCATTGCCTGCGCTGACTTTGTCAGATAAGGACGTTTATTTTTTGGTTTAGTAATGTTTTACGCACTTTTCAATAAACATTTCGTTCCGAATTAACCAAACCATACATTTCAGTCAAAGATGTGAGTTCGCTTCACGAAACGATAAGGGTGGTAGCTGACTAATTTTGCACTGATTTGTACCATTGAACTGAATTTGATAATTCAAGTTGGTCTTGCCAATTGGCTCATATTTCTAGCTTAATTTATATTTTCGACAAACGTTGCTAATTTTTAAAAAAAACCACCAAATTGTTTGATATTGATTGGTTTAGTTCTGAAGAATTATCTGCAAAAATTTTAAAAAAAATGTAAAAATCGAACGATTTGCTCTTCTTAAACCTAACAAGAATCTATATGAAAGTAAATTATAAAAAAAATTCACCCAGCAGCTATTGTTTTAAAGAAGGCAAAAGTCAACAAAATGGTTTTTACACTTAAAATAATAACACTGTGACCTAACGTCTGAGAAGTAATCGGAAGACACTTATGGTTATTTTTAAGATAGTTCCTAAAAACATTGAAGTTTTTTACCTAGTTAAATGTGTACCAACGAGCACGTTCCTTAATTTTGTTTGGGTATCACAATGTTTTACACATTTACATTAAATCAACAAATGTCAATCCAATTTAATTGTTGGATCACTTTTTGTAAATGCTTCGTATTACGTTAGAAAAAAAGATGAAACCATGACTTACTTCAGCATGCTTTTCCATAAGCTCCTTGTGATGAGCAATCTCTTCTTCTAAGTGTTCCTTCAGCATGGCAAGGACCTCCCTTTCCTTAAAAAAAATCATTTAAGATTGTTTTTAATGGGCTCACCTTCTGAAGGAAGTACTGGCCCTCCCTGGCTGCCTCCATTCTTCCCCAAATTCCACCGGCGTCGCGGATGGATCCTCCGCCACCTCCTCCCTGAAATGTATAATTTTATTTTGCTTTTATTATAAAGACTTTTTGAGTTTATGTTTTCGCTTTGTCTGTGCCTTGAAATAGCTGACGCTGTCGAACTGTCTGTTAACATCACTTAACAGTTAGTTTTTCAATGAAACATTCGCATATGTTACATTATTTTTGAATTATATTCGAATGATGTTCTTGCTTGGCTGCCGAATTTAAATCACACCAAACAAATAATATTAATAAAAGTTATAAAATCGTTAACATCGCAACTTGTGCATTAAGAAGAACAAAAGTTCCTGTAGAACAAACTTTTTTAAGCAAAAAACATGTCAATTCGTCATGATATTATGATAAACTGGTTTTAATATAATATAAATTATATTTTCTTTAAGTTAGTTTTTATATTTAAAAGGGGTTTTTGAATTTTGTTTTGAGAAACCAAAGTGAAGAATATTTTTGGTTCAATGTTTCGATTCAACGTTTATAACTCAGACATTTGATTTAACTTCGATATTTTCGTTTGTCAAATAAATTATTATTATTATTATTATTGTCTATTTATTTTATGGTGATATAAAACTTACAATAAATTCAATAAGTAATTTAATAAAAAAAACTTTTTTCATATTTAAAAAGTTTTTTTTAAATTTTGTTTAAAAACTAACAAAGTGATTTTTCAAAAGTTTGGTTCAATGTTTGAAACAACCTTTTTCATAGTTTTATTCCTCAGCCGCAAGTAATTGTTTGGTTGTCTACGTCTACTAATGAAAGTAAGACAAAAGCTTCTTAGAAATATACTTTTCAGTTTCAAAACTCACTCGGCCAGCTCCGTCTCCCATTCCTAGGGCACGAACCGCGATCCTAAAAATAATGTTTAAATTGTTTTTACTAATCCCCTTTTTGAATTTTTCAAGCATTTTATAATTATTTGTTGTTGTAATCAACTGTTCATTTTTTCTCTTTCTAAAAATCACGTAGAAAACGTGCGCTCTGCAAAAATCGTTTTCCCCTCCTCTGGAACAAACATGTTTTGACACGGCTCCCAAAGTCCCGTGCCGTGCGAAAACAAGGGGGGACTGGAAAACACGGTCGATGAAAAATGGCGCTCGGAAAGTAATTTCAACTTTGAAGACGAATTAGAAAATTTTATATTCTGCATTTTTAACAGTTGTTACACTTTCCACCTTAAAAGAAAAATTATCGTTCGCAGAATGTTTCATCTTTTTCATATTATTTATGTGATTCGAAAACAGACAATTTCTCGTCTAAATATACGTTTCACATTAACCAAAACTAGAAATTAAAAGCTTTTGTTTTTTGTTGTTTGGTTTCTGCCTCAAAAACCAAAAATAGTTGAGATTGTTTTCCTTAATTGTATTTGTGTTCGGTTTCATGTAAGTGAAAGCTTGGGACGGGAATTAAGTTTTAATTGAAAATTGCCTATATGTTGCACTTCTTTTACAAAGGTTAGCTCAGATAAAGTTCTTTAGGAATTCGTTAAAAAGTTTTTCCACAAAAGATTTACTCTCAATCTAACCAACTCGTAGCCAAGGCATATTTAAGAATTGAACTTGCATTAAGTTTAAAAGGTGTTTGAAACATTTAATAAATCCTTTATTAAAATTTGCCATGTGACAGTTTCGGTAATTTCACTATTTTGATGTGGTTAATTAAATCAACAAAATTTCAGTAAAACGGTTTTGTAATTGAAACATTCAAATACGACATTTTGAATTTAAAAGCCATATTTTAAGCTATTTTTGTTTCGAATGTCGAACTAACAAATATTTATTAAAATATAAGCGAACGAATGTTTCAAACCTGTTTAAAGAAGTTTTGTTTTATCAGACATTGATTTCTTGGAGAATTTCAGTTAAAAAGTGCCGGCATAAAAACTTACGTTGCCGGAATTTTGGCCATATTCTTCGAAGCCAGAAGTCGTAAAGCCATCCTGAAAAATCTATTTAAGCGCTAGTTTTTCTTAATAAACATGGTAAAAAAATAAATGCAGATATACTTTGGGATTGGGGGATATAAAAAGCGTAAAAAAGATAGTTTGAAGTGAGCAAAAAACACAGACTTGAGGGCGCCCGGATGTTATTTGTAGGCGGTTTTCATGTGACCAGAATGTGGAAAACAACCCACGGCACCGCCTCGCCCGGTCGATAGGGGGTTCGTCAATAACAAAGTTTCACACTTTTTGGGGGAAATGATTCGAATCTTTTTAAGTTTTAAAATGAAAAATGTATTAAACTTCTCTAACTAAATGTGTGTTTTTAAAGAGGCAAGATTTCATTTACGTAAAAAAATCGATGAAAGCATAACATTTTTTAATTTCCGAAAAGTCAATGTTTCATCCGATTTGCACACTCTTTTTTGATAAGTCACAAGTTAAAAAAAGTTTTTTCTTCTTTAAAAAATCTGAGAATCTGTTCTATCTACAAATATATTTCTTAATTTAGGGGAAGGAACTTTATTTTTTAAACTTTCATTTGTTCTCCACTGTTTCTTATATTTAGTAAATTTTAATGGAAGGTTCACCGGTTCTTCGTTGACCATCATTAACTACAAATGTATTTTTCAATTTCTCAATTTGTAGCAAAACCAATTTTACAGATTACTGTTTCATCATTTTGATTAGTTTTTCGCAAATAAGGATTCTATAAATTCCGAAATAGTCAGTTTGTAAACAACATTTAAACTACCAAAATAAAAATTATTTTGAAATCCCTCGTTTGTGCAAAATGTGCCAATTTCTAATTTTTGAAGTTCTCATTCATTCTATAAACCACTAGATTTAGTATTCAACTTTAATAAAACGTTTATTAAAAGGTGATTATTTAAATGAACTTGTTGTTTCATCAAATAACAAACTAGATTCTTTTTGACCGATAGATCAGTCACGACAACACAACAGGGATATATCAACTCTACAGTGTTTTAACAACAGCAGTATTTTCCTACTGCAAAACAAATAAACTAAAGTAACAAAGTAAAATAACAAAATATTAAGGTGACGATTAAACTGAATTCGCTGTATCCTCAAATCGCAAAAATGATGCTTTAAACCATTGAACTGTTTTAAACAAAAGAATTACTTTAACTCTACTGCAAAACAAACAAAGTAACACTCAACGAAGCAATAACAATACAAAGGCGTTTGTCGCCCCTATGCAAAATGTGATCCTGAACCACTTCATCCGGGAAATTCCTGTTCAACGGCAGATTTTCCAAAATCTCTTCTGCTTTGAATCTCCTCACTTCATCGTCAAGACTTATTATAACTTTTTCTTTTATTTCCCTTGTTCCAGAGTGCCATTCCTAAAACAAATGAAATATTAAAATAGGTTTTAATACAACTACTTTCAAAAAGGAGTTTATTCCCTTTGATGTGACCTGAGTTCGATAAATGCTAATTGAGAAAGCTCTCAGGAACAAAAGGTCTTGATCGTTGAGTTTCGCCACGATTTGAAGAGAATTTAGCTGAAAATTAAATTATTGCATTAATTTTTTTACATATTAAAATAATTAAATGCCGTAATTGTAATTTCATAAAGTAAACACTTGATAATGAATTGAATAAATGTTTCAATAGACGTATTTACATATTTAACAATCTAATGAAACAGTGAAATTTAATTACCTTTTTCACACACGTCGTTCTGAAATATTCGATAGGCAGATGTGGGTATCTAATGACTAATCCCGAAGCATTTAGAGCCTAAAATTATATGAGTTATGGTATGTTTTAAAAATTAATTACCTGAATTATGTTGCAGAAAATCTCCTTGTTTTCGAAAGTTACGTTTTCGAGATAGAGAAATTTGGCGGAGAGAGCGGACTTCTTTAGATAAAGTTGGAAGTTTGCGCAGAGTTCTTGGGTAAAGATTATCTGAAAAGTATGTTTTTTTGTGTTTTAGTTTTTATTTCTAGTTCAAAATAATTTTTATAGCTACTGGAGTGACCGACTTATTTACGAGTACAGCGCTGTGGGAGCAATTTACATTTTGCGTTTTGTCACATTACTCCAATGTTTTAATTTTGTTCTAAACGTTTAGACGTTTTTAACAGGCAAAATGGCAAAAGTAGCTACCTATATTGGAAGGACCCAAGAATCAAAGTCGATCACATCACTCGTTTAATAAAACTAAGATAAAACATTGAAAACAATGAAAACTTTTAATCAAGAAACTTTTGTAAAGTTCACAAATCTTAACTTCATATTGATGAAAGTTCGTATTAATGAAAATTTGCTATGTTTGCGCAACATTTCATATTCTTTGCCACATTACTCCTCCGGTTTAGTAATGTAGTTAAGCCAACGTTTTAGTTTGGTATTATCATTTCAAAAACAAAAAAAACTACAAGAATCAAATTAAACCAAAGGATCCGTGTTCTATGTTCATGTATTAGAGAAAGCATATTCCGCTTGCAGTTTTTCTACTTTTCCATTTTTACTGATGTAGAATGTTTTAAAATTTCCAAAAAAAACAAAGCATTCACAAAACAATAAAAAGGGAGAAATAAGTGTAGGCAAACTGTTTTAATCTTCTTTTAAAAAAATCAAATATCTGATTTCCTTAAATAAAAGGCTCCTCTGATTTGTGATTGAAAGGAAAGTGTAATTACATTAGATGAAAATATTTAACAATCTGACCACCTTTTCCCCGTGCATGAGAATTTTAAAGTTAGAAGGTTTACAAAATCAAGTATTTGAAGACAAAACAACAAAAGTTCGCAATATTCCATTCTATTGAAACAGAGTGAAACATTAGAAATATCAATCAACTAATGTTTTATCTTCCCAACTTTACATCAATTTTTTTTTCAACATCATTCCACTATTTGAGTGCTATAAATGATAATCTTAGTTTGGCATAATCACCACAACAATACTAGCGTTAGCATAAATTTTTGTTAGTCTTTGTAATAATAATGTAATTTTAGTCCGTTTGTACTGATTTTAAAGCAGAAATTTCGAAAATACTGAATAAAATAATTGGTTCAAATTGTCTAAGTTGGCAATTTGAAAAAAAACTCACATTTTTAATGCAAAGCGTTTTCGCTAATACGCTTAGACGATCGTCAGGCAAGATGAGTTTTTCTACACGTAGAAGTTCAAAATTCTAAATTATTTTAATTAAGTTTCTTAAAATATTTTGGTTTCGTACCTGTTGCTCCATTTTCAGGGTGATTTCTCCGTTAATTTCTGCCCAAATCTTGTGATTTATACACCGTGAGCGATGGAGAGTGGTAACTGAACTTTGCTGTAGATTAATGTAGCTTTTGTCGTCTGCCTGAAACATTCAACTTGTTACTAAAAAAAAAGAAATGTTGTTTACCTTTTCTATCATTTGAATTTGAAGGTGACGGGGGAAATGAGAGAATGTAATTGTCATCTAAACATTGAATTTAAAAATAGTTACTAGCATTTTTTTAATTTGGAATAACAAAATAGCTGATGTATTCAAAAAATCAAGGTTGCAAATTGTAATTAAAGTAAAAAATAAAAACAAATTAATACAAAATTTAAGCACGCCATTGAAATAAAAGTTTAGACGAAATGACATTTCAAAAGCTGCGATACTAATCGCTTTTCAAATGTTATCTGCGAAAGCTTTTAATTTAAGCAATATGCCCTATATGAAAATAATGCCCTGGACGAAACTGCTGAATTCCGCTTTTTTATTCGCGTTCGAATGCAGAAGGCGTTAAATTTTTGTAAACGGTGATTAAAACAAGAGTTGTTGCGATTGAATTAACATTGATGGGACAATTCTAAGAAATGTTTAAAGGGCATAAAACATTTATGTCAAGAAAATCACCTAAATGAAAAATAAATACTTCTAATTCTACAAGTTGAAATTAAGAAAATAATGCCCGCTGACACGAAACATTCACATTTTATTTCAGCAAAACAAAATAAAATGGTTTTCATGATTCTTGAAAAGTTCAAATTTTAGTTCAAATTTTTTTTGATTTGAAACACCAGTTTTCCTGATCGCCTGATCTTTTTGATTTGAAATACCAGTTTTTTTTCTTTATGACAGGCTGCATAAAAAAGTTTACTTCCATGTCATGTCAACTGAATAATAAAGCACAAAAAAGTAACATTCATTATAATCATCGGTGAAGTTCAAAGCATTTTTTCCGCAAGTTTACAACCAGAGAATAATTTAGGTTTATCTTTATCGCCTTCTGAATTCGTAATAATTTCTTAAAATCGGTTTCAGTTTTTCAGTGTTTTTATTTTTTGTTACCAATATTTATCAATGAACTTTGATTTTCACAAATCATTTATCTGTTTTACATCGTAGATGAATTTTACGCAATATTATTTGGCCAATGTTGTTATTGAAGGAGAAAATCGAATCAAAAATTGTATCAGTTATGAAAAATTCTGATGGTTTTCAAAATCGGAAGTTCAAAAACAACTTCGAGCCTAAACTGGTTTCCAATCGTTTAGCAAAAAATGCAAATATTCTGATTTCTAATTTCCTATTACACCATTTTTTGCCGAATTTTCGGGAAACTAGGCTTACTGAGACTGTAACGATGCCAACTCAAAGAAAACAATCGGAAAGAGCTATAAAAAACGGCGATCAGAACTAGAACTAATTTTTATTTAATCATAGAAAATTACGTGTATTTGGTCATTTGAAGATTCGAATTTATTGTGATATCTCTTGTTATCTTATCTCTATCTACCAAGTTACCCTAATTTAAAGTACTTTGTTCACAACAAATTTAGCATATTTCAGACGTTACAAAAACAAATTCTCATCAATACATAGCTTCTGAATAAATGTGGCCTAAATAGAAAACAGTAGGGATGGTAAACAAAAAGTCACAAGTTTTAAAACATTAGAAACAAATCGACAAAACTATTTTTCACTGCACATTTTTCTTTCGACAAAAACAAACATTGAAGATAGCTCCGTATTTCAAAACAAAATATGTAAAAGACAGCGCGACTTTCAGGCGTATTAATATCTCTCGGCACTGAGTGCAATAAGTACAATGTGGAACATTCAAATCAATAAAAAAATATTCGTGATACCCATCGATACGAAACAATTGTCTTTTTGCTTAATGGTTAAAAGTTTTCAAAAGGCTTGACAAGCTCTTTTTTTAAATTTAATAGTTTCTTTTTTTATTATGAGGCGATTGATACTCAGCCACTTTATTAGAAATCATCGGAATCGGCAACTACATTAATTTCAGCGTAATCATCTTTAAAAATTTCCGTTTTTGCCAATATCATCGGCAACTAAGATAGCGAAATCTTTCACAATCTCGATAAAACATATGAATGGTGACAGTTCAATAATAAAATATAAATATAATACACAATTGACATTCATGGTGATCCTCTGTGCAGTGCGTTGTATCGTTTCCAAAAGTCAAAAACGAGAGAATAATCCTGTTTTATATAAAATATTTTTACCTTTATATAAATCTGAAATCGTAACCATCTTTTAAAATTTCCGTTTTTTGCCAATATTTTTCAAAGATCTCTTGAATTTCAAAAATCAGGCGAATGTTTCAAAGGTTAAAAAATGAAAAATCAAAAGAAATTTTATATGTATGCGTGTTATTGTTCTGGATCGAATTACCTATTAATCATCATAATACTTTCACCAATTTTAGGGAACTCGGTTTGGCTACGACCGTGGTGTCACATTTCGACCACTCAAAGAAAACATCGAAAGATCCGACATCAAGAGAAAGCAACAAACACGGCAGACAAGCAAGTTATTTAATCACCCGCAAAAACATTTGAATGACGAGAATTGGAAAAAAACTTGCGTAATTTGTCATCCATGTTGTTTGCTAATGTGAAAAAACAAACAGTTTTTTTTGCCTGTTCACCTGTTCACACTTATCTCAATTTACCTCATTTATCATATTTTAAAAGAACATCTACATATTCAGCATGGTGTTACATACTTTAGCGAAAGTTACACTAATTGCAATCATCGGAATCAACAACTCAAAACTATCAAAGACCTCTAAACAAACGGCGCAGAGGGCGAAGTGATTCAAACCCTCGATACAACATTTGAATGGCTAGAACTAAAAAATTAAAAATATATTTCAAAATTAATAAAAAGAACATAATACAAACTTATTTTAAAAGTGGAAACAGTAAAGGCCCCCTCTCTAATTATGAATTTGTTTGCTAATGTGAAAAAGTTTGTTCGCATGTTTACTTATCTCAAGTTACCATATTTATATTAAAGAAAAATCTCGTTCACTACGTAGTTAGCAAACATTTGGTTTCAAAACATTGCTGAGTCCCTATCGAAAAAAAATCAATGGTGACTAGATCATATTCGCTTGTTCGAAACCATGGAGTGATGTGCCACAAAATTATTCAAGAATTGTTAGAAACAAAACAATCAAATTTGCCATTGAAATCTTTATTCGAACGACAGGAAACATTGAAGATAGTTCCCACTGTCAAACACTTTGAGAGTCTGATTTCCTCGCATCAAACAGTAGGAATTACTGTTATCCTCATTTTCAATCAGAAAATTCTGAAGAATAGTCGGAAATTGGAAAACACCTTGGATTGAAACACAGACGATGTTGCGCTTTCCCAGAAACCATTCCTAAATACAAGTTTGTTTAAAATTGCCAACATAAAACACCCACATTCAGATATAGATTAATCCCTTCCGAAGTGATTCCAGTCGGAGATCCAATTTTCAGGTGAGGTGCAGTGAGACCCAGAAAGTGGTCATCGGTGAAATTACGCTCAGGGTAGATGGTCAGCAATTTCATCTGAAATATATTAAAATCAATTTTAAAACACAAAAAAACTTACATTTTGCATTTCTGGTGTCCAGTAGTGGTCAACTGGCAGGGCCGGTCTCTGCACTTGTCTCACAACCACACCCTTCGCCTTTGAAATCTGGAACTTAAAGTTAAAAAAATTTAAAATTGAATTTCACCTTCAGAAATGTAGAAAAACTGGCGGGGGAACATGTTGCAAAGTCGATAGTCAGCGTTTTGACTTCAGATTTTGAAGTGCGATAAGCTTTTGTGAGGGAAGTGCAAAATTGTTCGTTGAAATCTCCCTAAAAGATTGAGAATGAGAAATAAACGAGAGAGAAAAAGAGAGAGAGAGAGAGAGAGAGAGAGAGAGAGAGGTAGATTGGTAGAGAAAGAGAGAAACAGTGAGAGAGAGAGAGAGAGAGAGAGAGAGAGAGAGAGAGAGAGAGAGAGAGAGGCAGAGACTTACACTGATGTACATATCTCCAGAGAGTCTTATCTTCAAGTTGTTGAAGTTTTTGGTGTGGTTTGACAAATAGTTGGGATTCGGAATCTCGAAACAGTTGAAAGAAACGATTCCCAGAGCCTAAAAATAATGTTTTTCGATCGATAATTGATTTTCTTACGTTGTCCATAAAAACAGCGCGAATATGGTTGTCAACCAAGGTGATTTTGTGTTTACACTGTTCCGATATGAAATTGGAGGCACTGGAACATCTGTGCAGGCGAACGAAGTCTCTTCCCTCCAGCTTAAGCTAAACTTCAAAATGTAATTTGAATAATTGGCCTACTTTTTCAATAATTTGAAGTTGAAGATGAGCGGAGAGCGATGTGAAGTTAAGAACCATTCTGAAACTAGTGTTTTCTTTTTTAAATAATTAAAAAAGACTATTCAAACTGTATAAAATACCGCATGTATGAATGCCAGGTAAAAATGTGAAGCAAACCAATTATTGGCATATTTGAAAATCAAAAGCAAACAAAAAAGCGGGAAAATCATAACAAAGCAAATTCGGAGTAAAATCGATTAAAAGCGTTATTTAAAAAAAGAAGCAACCGCAATATTTAAAAAAAAGGTTATTAAATTAAAATTAAATTAAGGTTTCAATAAATTTTTATTCAAAACTTGTTGAGCGATTATTACAGAAAATTCATTTACATGTGTGTTTCAACTAAATGATTTATATCTCGGTAACTACGTTTTGTTAATCAGAGAGTCGCAAACAATTTTTTACGATGCGATTAGTTAAAGAAAAAAATATTAACGTTTACACGTTTTAATTTTTTAATGACACATTCATTTTGCCTACGATTTTACTCGACTAAGTGTTTCGATAATTCCATGATTCTCTTAGTTGGGTTATGACTAAGCAAATGGATTAAAATGAATCAAAAGTGAATTCTCTCAAAAATTACATTTGACATATGAGAAAAAACGATATTTGAGGGGGAAAAAGTCTGAAAATTCCGGTCAAACTGTGAAAAATTAGACTAAAATTTAAAGATTCACACACAGTTTAAACTGCATTAATAAAATCTAGATCTTATGTAGAGCGTTTTAACGAAAAAGTAAAAGCGCAAAAAAAGCTAAACAGAAAAGCAAAAGCGACACAAATCAATAAATTCTTTGAATCTGAAAAAAGCGAAAAAGTGTTTTTAACATAATTTCCATGTTTGAATGTGAAACTCAAAATTTCTTTATTGTCGAGTATAATTTTATTATTAAACTGATTTAAAAATGCCGCATTTGTATGATGGGTAAACAACAATTGGCATTTGTTTGAAATTAAAAAGCAAACAAAAAAGCGGGAAAATCAAATCAAAGCGAAAATTGTTATCGCTTCAAACTGTGAGTCACGTCGATAAAAAGCTTTGTTAGAATAGGAAAGCAAAAACAACAATAAAAAAAACTACGATGGCTTTTAAAAATGTATTCAAAGGTAATTGGGCTTTTTATACATATAATTCAATTAGTGTTTCAACTGAATCATTTAAACCTTGGTAACTCCGTTTTGTTAATAGGGTAGACGCTTAAATCGAATATAAACGGCTACATATTTACGATTAGATTAGTTATAGAAATATTTTTGTTTTAAATATTTCAATAGTTACAGTAAGTAAAATGAAATATGCTTGTTTCATGTTACCTACTGTAGTTCTCGATAAGCTTTTTCAATAATTCTGTGCTTGCTTGAATTATGAAAACAAAATTAATCAAACGAAAAAAAAAGTTTTTTTAAAGAATGAAAATTAATGATTCACGTACTTTTTAAATGTTTAAAAACTACATCAATGAAATATAGATTTAATGTAAAGATTTTAAACAAAAAAAGTAAATGCGCAAAAAAGCTGACACAAATAGAAAAAGCCACAAAAATCAATCAATTCTTTGAAAATCAGAAAAAAAGCGAATGTGTGCCTAATTTTTTTTTAAAACATTATTTCACCGTGGGACGATAGGGTCGCCAATGTTTGCTTGTACTTTTTGCGCCAAAAATGATTAAAGGGCCCAAACTTGTAAAACATCTTGTAATTTTCATGTTACTGGCTTAATGCAGAAACGCAAACAACAAAACTAGTGTTTGTCAATGTTTCAAACATATCATTTGTTGACATTCAGTATTACGAAACTGATAACCGAGACATATCTTTACGTTTATGAAAATAAGTAAGCAAAAACGCAGAACTCACAAAACTTTCTTTTATAGACTTTGTTTTATATTTTATTTTATATGCAAAACTTGATTTTTGTGAAACACCTAATTTTTAAATACATTTTTACTAAACATTGTTAAGTTTCATTCGCCTTCTTGGAACCACTAAAGTGAGCAACCATTAGAGTCTTTCGTATTTATTTATTTAGACGTAATGCAGTTGAAAAAATTGAAATTGATTCATAGTCTTCTGAAACCTTCACAGTTTTTACCGATCCTACCCGTAACTTAAAGTTGGGCCCTTTTTTCTATTAAAAAAAATAAGGTGAATGTTTCACATTCAATATTCAGTTTTATTCGTCTTTTGGAAACATTAAACTGGTAAAAGACTTACGGTAATTGACACATTTTAAACTATTTCAGTGATCTTCTCGCACCGTAGCGAATGAAAATGTTAGCATTTGGCGGCTGAATATATAAAGGTTTGAAAATATAAACCTATTAAAATTCATGTTACTTACTGACTCAACAGGAAAACGTTAAAAAAACTAATTTTTTAGACAGACCCCAAAACATACACTACTAGTAATAAGTACTTTGTTTACCAGTGTTTCAAATACATCCTTTGATAACATTTAACTATCTGTAACTAATGCGGTCATTGTTTCAAACATCTTAATACTGTCCATCTTACCTTTTCTATACCTATACCTTGCACAAATTTTTCAGTATTGTCTTCTTTTCTTTCATTTTCTTTTTTAAAGACAAAATGCCAGTATTTTGTCAATCATTCCCAGCTCATATTCAATTGAAGATTGTTCAGAAGGTAATTTACTGTTACAGTATTCAATTCACCCTTATTCAGCTTGACTTCCGAGACTATGTATATTTTCAACAATCATCATCCCTTGCTTTTTCTATTTCGGATAACCTGAATCATAAAATAGTGGAGAAAATGCAGCTAATTAAGATTGTCGCTTATAAACAGGTAGGTAGTTGTGAATACAAATGTGGCCAACTTTTCTGATTAAAAAATCAATATTAAACTAAATTAAACTATTTGTTGTTGAAACGTTGGAATGATGTGACAAACTCACTTGTAGAATGAGCTTTATAATGAAGATTATAATTTCAGGGTGTGGGTCTTTGGATATTGAAAAGATCTTTTGTTGAAGGAGTTTGGCTGAAGGATTATAAACTTCGAATGGAAACTGTTAATTTAGAAGTTGATGTGGGTTTTAGGTCGTTCGTATTTTTCTTCCACAGACACACATACACACACGTTCACGCCATTACACATTTACACATATAAACATATACACATACACACGTACTCACGTTACTCACTGACACACTTTTAGGCGCTTATGACAGAGGACTTTTGCAAAATGGTCACAGACGTTCTTGAGACCACTCAAACTAAAACCGTTAAAATTAGCTTCAAACACCAATTGACCTGCACAACCGAAACTCTCTCGAAACTTCTGCAGGTCTGAAATTTCTTCTGAGTCTTTACAGACAAAGAAGATTTTTAGGTTTGCAATCCAAAACGATTGACCACTTTTCATGGAATACGTTTATCTCCGGAATACTTAAAGCTTCCGGAAATTCGAAAAGTATGTTTTTCTAAGATAAATCGTTTACAATTGCTTCAGCTCGAAAGTTTGTTTACATTTTCCAGAGTGGAGGACGAAGATTTCATTTTGCTGAAAGCATGCAAACTTCGAATCGAAAATTGTAGGGTTACTTCTACAGGAGTGAACACACTGTTGAAGGTAAGTGTATGTATATGTGTCTGTGCCGGTGTGTGTGTCTGTGTATTTGTGTGCATGTGTGTGTCTGAAAGAGTGTTCCAACCAAACTATTGTTTCAGGAATGGCTCAGCGGATCACGTGAAATTGAGTCCATGGTAATAATTCAAGAATTCGCCGGAGGCCTTCCTCTATTCACCAAGGACCAAGCTTTATCCAGAATTTACTATACAACTAAAGTTACGGGTGGTTCTGAAACCTATCAGCTAAATCGATTCGATGGAGAGACTTTGGAAGTCAAGATTGAAGGCGTCGAACTTCTGGTAGAAAAACGGTCCAACTTGTAAAATTATGTGTTCAATTGTGATTAAAATGTGGAGTTTCAAGTACTTAAGAATAAATAAAACACGAGAGAGAGAGAGAGAGAGAGAGAGAGAGAGAGAGAAAGAGAGAACAACTTTTTAAATAAACATTTTGCAGTGTTATACTTATGTTTCATTTTGAATTCTTTATTCCAAAATGGAAAAAAAACTTAATGGTTTCGCCTTCATTTTCAGATTTGTCATTTATCCTTGTGCTGATTACAAATAGTTTCCATTATTACAGAAAAAAAACAGTTAAAAAAATTCTGGGGCGATGCTTAAGATTTTCAATTTCAAAATGCATCAATGCCGTTTTTCGGTTTCGATCTTGTTTTGCAATGGAATTTCATTGCTTTTTGAAAAGTTTTTTTTAAGTTTTAAAAAAATTCAACGTTTTCTTAACATAAAAGTTACCAATAATTTAGTCATTTTTTGTCTTCTAATAATCACTTTTCATTTAAATGATTTTTTTAAAAAGTATGAGTTATATAATCGAATATAACTTATATTCGAATTATTATGTCATTAAAACTGATTTTAACATTTCATTATTTCATTAGAAATCTTTCGAAACATAGAGACAATAATAAAAAAGGTTGAAAATGTTTTTTATTCAAAAATTATCAACCTTATGTTTAGGTAGTTAATAGAAACAAAATCTAAATTACAATTTCTCGTTTTTCAGTGAAAAAATATTTCATTTTCAAAGCAATAGGTAGTTGTTGTTTTTTGAATTCTATTTATCGCCAGTTTTACTAAAGGATTCCAAAGGAAAATGCTTTTGTTTCTTAAATTCAACTTTGTTCTATTTATACTAAATCAAATTATGTAAAGAACAAGCAGGCCGTGGCTACCAAAGACATTGGACGATCGGAATCTCCATTTAAATTGTTTATTAAATCACCAACGAAACATTGAGACATGTAAACCGAAAAAATGTTATAAAAATTTGTTCGAAGAAAATGAAGATGAACATTTTACTTCAACAAAACATAACAAAAAAAAATCACCATAAAAGTCAAAGAAAAACGATTTCAAAATCATCAATAAGCCATTCTCCTTGCTTCATCCCTGAATTTAATGCTGCAGGAATCTGGGAAAATTGTGATTTCCAATGTTTCGTCATTTCGCCGGATCAAATACTTCGTGAATGGGTATCCAGGCTCGGTGATGTATGGAATCCCAAGTAAAACAGTAGGCGCATCAAATCTTGGACAAAAGATATAGTGGATGCGTTTGACCGCCATCATTACAATGTTTCGTTTCTTTGAGCACCACTCCTGAAAATGATGAGATAATGTGACATTTTAAATTCATAAAAACATACTTTAAAGAATAAATTCAATCCAACTGTGGTGATTGTAGTCTGAGAAAGTCGAAGAACTGAGGCTTGAAGTGATAGAAAAGTGTCATCGTCGCAGCGGGAGAAGGCTACTACTTCGTTTATCTAAAAAAAAGTTAAAGTAGCGAAAAAGATCTTTTATTTAAGTAAAAACTGAAAAATTACCGAGCGAACACTTTTCAGTTTCAAAAATTCAATAGGCAGTTCATATCTTCCCATCGATTGAAAACTTTTCGAATTTGTTGTCTGAAAAATGTCATTAAGTTTTCTTAGTCAATTTTCCAACTGGTGCTTTTGACACATCATTTCACTGTTTCAGGGACACTTTGATGTTTTGATTTATATTATAAAAAACTGAAATACCTGAATAAGTTGTTCAAACATGACCGGGCTGCACATTGGATAAACATGAAGTTGATTGGCGGTTGAGTGGGTAATTTGAAAAAATGAAATGATGCTTTGGCATAATTCATCATTTAAAGAGGTCTGAAAATCGTGAATTAGCAAGAGAGACAGTGATCGAGGCAGAACAAAATCTGAAAACTCACAGGAATTAGGAGGATTTGGGTTTTTACCCTAAAATTTTGAGGCAATTTCCTCAAACAGATTTGATTATCATTAATGTGAAGACACATTTCCTAAAAAATACATTAAAAAACTTTTTACATTTAACCTTACAGTAGTACATTCTTGTACGACAACTTTATTCACTTCTAAAGTTAACCTTTTTCTACAATTTTCAGTTATCTTCCGGACGTGACGACAGCTTTTTTGCAAATTCACGTAATCCATAAATTCGACCTGTAGATTTATTAAAAAATCAAGTTTAAAAATATCACTCACTTTGTGAATTATTTGAAGTTGAATGTGAGGCGCAAGCCTCGTAAAAGGAAAATTCATTCAAGAACTGACTAAAATATGATTTTTTTTATTTATTTAAAAATTAAATAAAGAAATTCATTTTTAAAAATTAAATCTGCATTATGAATTCTGCACTAAAAAAGCAAAAGCAAAATGAAGAAGGAGTTTGCTTGAATACCGGCGAGTGGCTTTGGCTTTTGAACGCTGCGGCATTTTCAAGCAAACGCCAAAATACGTAGTTTTTGGCATTTGCTGCTTTGTTTGATAAAAGTGGTAGATATTTGAGATAACGAAAACATTGGCATTATAATATTTTCATAAAAAAATAATAAATTGAAAAAAAAAATGAATTTTTGATTTTTTTTTCAAATTCTCATCAATCCATTCACCTCTGAAAATGTCGTCCGTTAGCTTTATATTGCACCAATCGGGAAGAATTTTAATTTCCAATTTGTAAGATTTTTTTTCAATTTGTGAGAAGAAGGTTCTGTGTTGCATTCAAACTTGCAGCAATTTTTTTTTGCTTTTCTAAATATTTTCGGCTAATTGAAAAATACGGAAAAATGTGGGCGACATAATAAGAACCATAATTATGCAAATATTTGTTTACAGTATTTGCCACTGACTGCAACGTTCAACTTATTTTCAATAATTTTTTATTGTTTTAAATACATTACGAAACATACAATAAAGTGATACAACGTTTATTTCAGGTAACCCAAATTCACATAAATAAGCCATTTTCTCAAAATCTCCCTAAATTTCATTGCTAATTTTAAAACTGCATCGATCAGGGCAGATTGTAATTTCCAACGTGAGGTCATCACGGTTGATCAAAAATTTGCCGAAGGGGTTCTTAACATAAGGAATTCCGAACAACATCGTAGCTACGTCATATTTGGGAAGACCGTTACGGGTGAACACATCACGATTGACCTCCACCTCTATGATCGATCGATTTCTGGAGCGCCACTCCTAAAAATTAAGTTACTTTGTTTATAAAAGAACCTAACACTAAGGAAGATGTTCAATGCGACTGAGCTGATCAGAGTTCGAGAGAGTCGAAGAACTGAGGCTCGAAGGGCCAGAAAAGTGTGATCGTCGCAATCAGAGAAGGCTGCCACCTCCTGCATCTGAATAAATTTTGTTTAGAAAATCCTCAAACTATAGAGGTAAAATTGAAATTGAAATTTTAATTAGAAATTAAAGCCTCACCGAACGAATACTTTTCAGCCTTAAAATCTCAATGGGGACTTCCCGACGATCCAACGTTTGTAAAGCATTCGCTTTAATCGTCTGAAAAAAAGATAATAAAAAAACGAAAAAAGTAAAAACCTGAATAAGTTCTTCAAAAAGAGCCGGGTGGCACATTGGATAAGCATGAAGTTGATCAGCGGTTGAGCGGGTAGTTTGAAAAGTTGAAATGATGTTTTGGCAAATTTCGTCAGTGAGGGCTGTCTATAATTCGTGAATTTGAAAAGGAATAAAGACTGTGTGAGTGAGTGAGTGTTTGTGAGAGTGTGGGAGTGAGAGAGTGAGTTATCTAAAACCTTACTTGAATGGCAAGGACCTGGGCCTCCACCCTCAAGTTTTTGTAAAATTCCTCCATGCATTCTTCGTTTTCATTCAAATGGAAGCACATTTTCTAAAAAAAAAACTTTTTTGAAAATTTAAAAAAAACTTACATAATCACACTTCTTCACGATTAATTTTTCCACGTCCAAATTAATCCTTTTGCCACTGTTCTCAGACAAAGTCAATGCCTGAGTGCTACTTTTTTGGAAATTGGCGTAGTCGAGGAATTCCATCTTTAGAAAAAAAAGTTATAAAGAAACATTTAAAAAGAGAAAGTTAGTTTAAAAAATCAACTCACCTTTTCAGTAATCTGTAGTTTAATATGAGAAGGCAGAGTTGGGAAAGGAACACGCATATTAAAAATTTTTGGACTTCTAAAAATTTTAAAGCAACACTATGGTTTTAGGCGTGGAGAATAAAATGACAAAAAGCGAGGTTAAGTGCGTTTGAATTGGAGTATCGCGTTTGTTTCGCTTTTGTTACATTATTTTCAAAGGAACGCAAAACTGCGTATTGCTTACTTCATTAAAATAACGATGTTGATAAACTTAAGAAAAAAAGGTACAGTCTGAAAAACGTTTCTGAATAGATTTATTGCATAAAAAATGAAAAACGAATATTTTCCAATTTACAAGCAGAAAAATGTGAAAAATGACATTGACAATGTTTCATTGAATTGCTAAATATATAAAAAATTATAGTTGACTAGTTCCATCCCGATATTCATTCACCATGAAAAACACTTTGCAAAGTAAAGTTTTATGAAAAAATACGTTTGATTTTTGTGTGAATTTTTCATTTTACATGCGACTACAATGTTTCACAAACAAAGTTAGTTTGTCAAACATTTTCGTTTATCAGTGGTTGTGCATTTCCGATTACAAACAAACTGAAAAAAGGGTTTTAAGAAAAGTTTAAAAGATATATTTGCTTTCTTTTTATTTGAATAATTTATTTATCAGCGCCCAGTGTTTTATTTTTTATTTTTTCACCTATTAGCAGTTAAAACATTATTTTTTACATTTTAGTTAGTTTTTTAACATTTTAGTTTTTTTTACATTGTAGTTTAAATTGCGTATGTAATTAATCGAAAACTAACTCGTCAGACTTGAAATAATTCAAAAGAAACCGGGAAGAAATGAAAATTTTACTTTCACGGAATACGACATATAAATGTTTCACGTTTTCGTGAATACTGGAGTTGCTTGACTCAATCAGTTTTCGTCTTCCAACTTGAAAAACCGTAAACCGTTCTCTATTAAGACAGGTTTTCTGATAGGGCAGAGAACCCTGTGGCCACAGAAAAAAGTCGATGTCTCCGATTTTGCTGATTTTTAATATGTGATGGCTCTAGACTCAAAATACACTAAAAATACCTTTATTTTCGTTTTTTGAAATTTTTGAAATTTTTAAAATTGCAAGTTCAGTAAATGGCTATCTCAGCTCCCAGGAATGCTACGGTCATCTGCTAACCGGCAAACGCTTTCAAAAAGTTCACTGGTGAATTTCTGTTTTTACTGTTTGCAGAAAAAAGATTGTTCAACTCTTCATTTTTTAGAAAAACCTTCAAAAACTTAGCAAAAAATCAGTTTTTTATTTGGCCTGCCTTCAAACTTACCGGGCGAGCAAAATTACCTATTTTATTCGACTGCGCATATAATTTCCAACATTTTAAGCACCCTAAATTTAAATTTTGAACATGTTATAGTTGTTAAACTTCAATTTAAATGTTGATTTTTGCTCAAAAACACGTAACAAAAAAAAATGAAATCTTATTTTCTCTTCCGTTTGTTCTCCAAATTGTTCTTTTAGACTAATATAACCGTGTTAAAAACTTTTAATGACGTCGTAATTTTTCCAATCTCATTTTCGTCGTCTTACATGCATTTTCGAAGAAAATTGCAGTATTAGAGTCAAAACGTGCCAAAATTACGCTGTCATAAGAAATTTATAAGAAAAAAAGTATTGTTTGCTAAAACATGGTTATATTAGTCTAAAAAACATTTTGGAGAACAAACGGAAGAGAAAATAAGATTTCATTTTTTTTGTTACGTGTTTTTGAGCAAAAATCAACATTTAAATTGAAGTTTAACAACTATAACATGTTCAAAATTTAAATTTAGGGTGCTTAAAATGTTGGAAACCAGAAATCAAAAACCCGCTTCGCGGGTTTTCGCTTTCTGGCTGGGCGGCCTTCGGCCGCTTCAGGGCCGCTTCGCGGCCTCAAAAGAACTACCATTTTGAATGAGCGCTCGGGTCGGGTACCAAAGTGCGGCCGACCGCTCCGGCGCTTCGCGCCTCCACGGATGGCGGCCGCACTTTGGTACCCTCCCCTCACTTAATCACCGCGCAACCCTTTCTACCCTCTGAAAATGAGAAAACTCTTTTCCTAAAAATTTCACGTTGCGCTGTTAACAAAGAGAAAGAAAACGGCCAAATGTATATAAGGATTATATGAGCAGTCGAACAAAATAGGTAATTTTGCTCGCCCGGTAAGTTTGAAGGCAGGCCAAATAAAAAAAAACTAAAACTGATTTTTTGCTGATTAAAAAAAACTAAAACTGAAAAAAAAACTAAAACTAAAAAATAAAACTGATTTTTTGCTAAGTTTTTGAAGGTTTTTCTAAAAAATGAAGAGTTGAACAACCTTTTTTCTGCAAACAGTAAAAAAAGAAATTCACCAGTGAACTTTTTGAAAGCGTTTGCCGGTTAGCAGATGACCGTAGCATTCCTGGGAGCTGAGATAGCCATTTACTGAACTTGCAATTTTAAAAATTTCAAAAAACGAAAATAAAGGTATTTTTAGTGTATTTTGAGTCTAGAGCCATCACATATTAAAAAATCAGCAAAATCGGAGACATCGACTTTTTCTGTGGCCACGGGGTTGACGTCCAGCTCGAGTCTCTCAGAAAACCAGTCTTAAATATCTGTTGTCCATTAATAGAAATATAGAAAGATGTCACAAAACGGTTTTACTTCTTCTAAATATCTTTGGTTAAAGCAGGCTTTTTAGGTGAAAGTATGTGAAGTTCGTGCATTTCAAAAATTTCGTGAAATTGTTTTTCAAGTTCTTGCGGCACTGAAATGTTTTCAAAATGTTTAACTATTGTCAAGCTTGTCGCTGAATCAATTGGCTGCTTCTGCGGATATCTCTGAATTGGTTTTTGTGATTTAAGCTAAATTGTAAGTTTCAGTATTTCTTTTAATTAATTGGGCGCAAAACAATCACATTATCGTGTCTACCATTCTGTTCAAATTTTCCAACTGTGAAACGCAGATGGTTGAGTAATTGTAACAATTGTACAAAATGGGTTTTTTGGCACGAAAATAACAGAAATGTTTTAAAAAGTTTATAATGTAGGCAAAAACATTCGGACATAGTTACGAGTTCCAAAAATAAGGAAATCTATACGAAACACAATAAACATTGAAAACAGTTTAGAAATTCCAGTAAATTCAAGTAGATTGCAACAAATAGTTGTAAACGGTAATTACGTATGTGTTATATGAAAAACAATGTTAATATTAAAACGTTTCCCACAAAAACCGAGAAATCACCTCTATAAATCACTACTCTAAGGCAAAGATTTTCCCTCCGGATGGTAAATTCGGGAAAATATGGATGAATACGGTCACGAGGAATTCCATGGAGGACTTCATTCACCTCAATAAAGGGCAGTGGTTGATCTGAGTAACGAGAGATCTCCACCTTTTCAATCTCACGTCTACCCAACAGCCATTCCTGAAACAAATGTAATTCGGCTGTTCGTAGGAGAGAAAACCTGCAGAAACTCATTCAAGCCGCTTGAAGTGACTTTGGTAAACGAAAGTTTAAGACGAGAAGCTCTCAAGGATAGCAAAGTGTAGTCTGAGGCAGGAGAATGCATTTGAATCTCTTCGAGCTAGAAAAGGTGTGTAAAAGTGTGTGTGTATGTGTGTTAGTGAGTGAGTGAGTGAGTGAGTGAGTGAGTGAGAGTGTGTATGTGTGTGTGTGTATGTGTGTGTGTGTGTGTGTGTGTGTGTGTGTGTGTGTGTGTAAACGAGTGTGTTCGTGTCATTTTCAACTCACCGTTTGGAAAATAGGTAGTTTCAAATACTTGTTCGTCTTAATAATTTGATTCATTTCCATTTTAAAACTTTTCGCATTAAGTGTCTGAAACAATCTTATTTAAAATGTTTTATCACAAACTTACAGTAATCAATTTGTCCAAATTCTCTGAACTGCAATTGATCATATTAATAATTAAATTCGTCGTCGTTATTTTATACCTTTCAATGACGAAAAGTAGATTTTGGACTTTTTCATCTGTGAGGGTCCACTGTTTAAAAAATATTATTAAATTAAAATTTTCAACTTACATGAACGCAAAACGTATCTGAAGTAATCCTGAACCTATTGTCAAGTTGTTTGCAACAACTTTTCCTATTATTTATTTTAAAACAAGGATCCTAAATTTTTTAAATAATATTTTAAGAACTTTATAACGTACATGACAATGACTAGCTCCTATGTAAGATACGGTTAAATTATATCTTTTTCCACTTTTCTCAGATATCTTCTGCGCAGATTTGCTGCTTTTTTGTAGGTTTAAGTGATCAGAAAGGGATATCTAAAAATGGGCGTTTTTAGAGAAAAAAGATTTGCAACCCACCTTTTCAAGTATTTGAAGTTGAATATGAAAAGGCAACAGTTTCAAAGCAACGACCATCTAAAAAAAAAGGGGGGGGGGTGAAAATGTTGAACTAGAAAGAATTTTTTTAATTCATAAAAAACTACACGTCGTAAAAATTTAAAGCAGCGATTTCAAAAAAGCGTCTATTTCGCTTTAAAGGGGTAGAAAAAGCCAATAAAAACAAAAGCGACAATCGATAATGAAATATTTTCAAATTTTAAAAAAAACTATTAGCGTTTGGGTGAATAATATATGTGCAAAAATACTTAGTGTTCGTTTAAAAAAATCAATAAAATAATTGATAACTGAAAATTCAGAAAACATACTCTATTTTTAATAAAATAAAGCAATATTTAGCAAAAAGTATTAGAATTTCAAAAGAAAAAAAATTGTTGGTCCTTTTACAAAAATGAATAACGTTTAGCAGACAAAAATGCCTTTTATAGTAAATTTAAAGTGGAAGCCAAACTCATTTCCTTATTGCGTACAAAAAAATTTTTTTTTAAAATCATGTAACATTTAAAATTAATCAGTGGCGTCTAAAATCAATAAAAGCGAAATCCGCAAATTTTTTTTATTGCAATTTTTTAAATGTCGCACTTGGATGTTTCGATCTGCAGCAAAGTAACTGATAAAAGCAACTGTTGCCAATTTTGGAGTCGTATTAGAGAGATTTTATTGATTTGATAAATGATTAGGCAAGCCAAAAAACGTTCGTCTTAAACATGATCATAATTTACATGCACTCAGTATTGACAAAATTGGCTCTGATGAAACCATATTTTAAAACGATATTATAAAAAACTGAAGATTTAATCGAACTAAGCAGTGTTTTATGGACATTTCAAGTACAAGTGATGTTTAAATTCTTCAGTAAAAATTAAGAAAAACAAAAACCGATAGAAAAATCATAGCTTTTTTAAATCGATATCACACAGCGGGGTTCGCTTTTTCTTTGTGTTTTTTAAACAAAAGCCACCTTTTTCAAATCCTGGCAGCCAAGGAAGACTTTCCTATTTTTTAACTAACAAAAAATCTTTTATTTATTTTTTTAAGCCTAACTAAAACGATTTACTTCAGAAATGCCCTTGACTTTGACGGATTTTCCCCTTCAAATAAAAGTTCAAATTGTTCAAAAGGTCAGTTTTAAAATAATTTATACATTTTTTTTTCCTTTTTTAAGGTTTCTTTCGACGATTTTATCAATCTGCAATTGAGCTCCAGCCATGGATTTTTCTTATCACAACAAACGAAACAGCGGATTAAAATGGACGCCAGAACTCTTTCAGTCGAAACAGAAAATGGGGTTTTTATTATATATTTATTTTTTTTAAACTTTAAATTAAGGTAGTCGGAGTTCGAGTTCTGAGATCGTACGTTTTGTATGAGGATGAAGCCATCAAAAGAAAGAAATTTTGCGACCGGCTGGCAGAGCTGGGAATTTGCATTTCAACAAGGGAACTTTATATTAAAGTAGGTCAACTTTTTCACTCACTCACTCACTCACTCACTCACTCATTCATTCATTCACTGACTCACTCGCTAACATTCAAATTTCGTTTCAGGACAATCTAACAGACGAACTATGCCACAAGTTAACTCCATCTTTCGTGCCAACCCTATTGCAAACCAATACTTTGAACATCTTTTTGGGGGTTCAATGCCACCCCGAAAACTTCTCAAAATTCCTTTTGGTTTGTTTCACAAGTAACTCACATTGAGAATTTTTTTAGGCTTTAGGAGCATCAGAATTCAAAATGAAGTCATGGTTGTCACCAATTTATTGCAGCTTTCTTCACCACGTAAGTGCGCTCAATTGCTAATTTAAACTTCTTCAGCTGGAAGACATTACAATCGATTCTCCAATAAAAGATAAAGATTTCCTTCTCCTTCGAGCCAAAAGAATCAAAATTTCGAAAAGTGCGGTAACATCAAAGGGCGCTAATACGTTTCTGAAGGTTTGAAATAAAATATTGACCTTAATGTTGGTTTCTTTAGCAATTTTCCGAGGGAAGCCGTCAATTGGAGTTTTTGCATCTCATGAAGAACTCTCATGAATTTTTCGGCTCGATTATAATGGAAGACCTACCCAATAAACTGATGGTCGATCTGCCGCAGAGAGACTACATCCTTAGACCGAAAAAAGGGTCTCCTAAGTTTGTTATGATTCAGAGACATCAGTTGGCTTGTATGGCATTCAATGTTTGATTACAATGAAATTTAAATGTTTTATTTATATGTTTAAAAAACAAGCCCGTCTCATTCTCGTATGCGTTCAATTGCAAAAAAAGTGAAAATTGTAATTGTTTATTGGAAATCACGTCATTGTTTCAATGTTTGATTGTTTTCGTACAAAAAGTATTGAACTACTTCGCCTTCGTGTTTGTTTTCTACATTTTCAGTGTTACTTTTTTTATATTTAACGTTATTTCATGAATGAAAACAATTGACCCCTCCTGAACGGTATTCCTTAAATTGATACCTTGTGCTGGTGAAATACTTTAGCTTCAAGTTGTAATATTCAACCAACGTTTATCTTTGAAATTTTTGATTTTGGGAACAACAAAGCTATTACGTTTGCCGTTTACGCCTATTTGGTAGTTTCCGTTTGTTTTTAATAAATTAATGTGTTGCTTAAAAAGTTTAGAGAATGTTTTTTCCTAATAGTTTTCGTTTTTTTATAAATAGTAAACAATATTTAGAATGTTTCGCTGACTACTAATAAATACATGGGAGTCTATATTTTTGTTATTTTATGTGTTGACTTTAGTTTCCATTATAAAAATCAGAGCGTACGAGATTTGTTGACCATTTAAACACATCTTTTGATTACTGTAATTTGGCTTATACACGCTATGTTCGCTTTTACGCGCTTTCCAGAACAAAAAGCGAAATTCAAATTTCCCTTGGAGTATCAAATATGGTTGTGTCATTTGATCTTCTTCCATCTCATCTTCATCTTCAAATTATTCAAAAAGTGATTTTTGAGTTTTTAAAAAACCTTTTTTATTTGTTTTCCTAATTTTCCAGACTTCGAGCGAAGACTTCAAATTTCCACTTCATCAAATTGGCAGCTGATATAAATGAAGACAAAAGGGTAAATAATTTATTATTTTATAATTCTATTTCATTTTTTTTAAATAATTTTTTTGCATAAATTTCCGGGGGAATACTTTTGGTCGCTTAAAATTGGCTACCGTGTTCTATTTTTTATTTTTGTTTTTGATAAATGTTTTTACTTAATTTATAAGTTTTAAGCCGCCAACAACCTCTTATTTCACTTATTTTGGAAGCGAAACATATTTGGTCCTCCTTTTTGGTTACTGTAGAACAGCTGCGTCTTGACATTTTTGCTCCCACGCAAATTGGTTGTTTCCATAGATAACATTCACAGCTGATTCCTTCTTTTATTTTTAATTACTATTTTTCTTTTTTTAATAAAGTGAAAGTTTCAGTTAGATCTTAAAATACTACATTTTTAAGAATGGTGATTTCACTCTCTTCCATCGCCAGTCATCTTCAACTCCAAATAATTCAAAAAGTATGTTTATTTTTTTTTCATTTTTGTAGTTATTCTTTTTTTTAAAAATTGAAATTCACGTTTTCAGGCAGAGAGCAGAGACTATATGAAAATTCAAGAACGTTCGTCCCATGGAAATTACATTTCGAACCAAGTGATGAGGAAAATTGAGCACAAAGTGGATGCAATGAGGGCTGAAAGTATTAACGGAGTAAGAAATTTATAAGTTACATTCACTTTTAAAAAAATTCAGATGGTTGTGTTTCAACCTCCCCCTAAAATACCGCAAAATGGCTGGCAATGTAAGGTAATTTATAACTAAGACATTTTTATTTTATAATTAACAGGAACCAGTTATGTACTCTCCGTGTTGGAGTTTACGTGAACTGAATCTTCGTCTGAAGATGAAACGATTGGACATAAAAGTAAGTTTTAGAATTGCAAACATTTGAATCTTCATTTACTCACTCGCTCACTCACTCACTCACCCATACCCATACGCAGCCACTCGCTCACGTGCACACGCTTTCCTCAACTCACTCAGTTGGTTATCAACAAAGATTATTCCAGGAAGACCTCACTGATGACTACGCTGAGAAGCTAATCAACCTTCTAGTCGACTCTCAATCTACTGCTTCACATCTGCTTATCGACTGTGATGTTTCATGTAAACCGGAGGCATTTACCCAGCTTTTGAAGGTAGCTAAAACTTTCATTTCGATATTTTCTTTTTTCTTCAAGATTTGCAAAACTACTAGTTTAACCACGACGTTTGGTCGACAACTTCGCCCAAGCTATATGAGGAGTGACGAAATTCAAAAGGTAAGCTTTCATTTTTTTGTATTTTTAATGTTACTTTTTATTATTCATTTTATTCAGCTTGACAACATCGGAGTTCAATCAATATTGACTGGTGAGGACATGCTTAAACTAAAGGCAAAGACAATGTGTCTCACGAGGATTGAGGTTTCTCTGGAGGATTTTAATAAGCTGTTGAAGGTTAGTCAGAAAGAAAGGGTGGTTTTGAAGCAGAGAGGAAGAAGACGGCAGAGAGAGAGAGAGAAAGAGAGAAAGAGAGATAGAGAGAAAGAGACAGAAAGGGTCAACCTTCATTTTTCAGCAGTGGTTTTCTGGAGATCGAGACATTGTGGACCTCAACCTGATTCGTAGTCGTGCGATGCCTTCAGCCAACATCCCCGACATTGTATTCGCCGACCTCCCAGTTGAAAAGAAGACGACCACCTCTATCGCCGATTGGGACGAATCTGATACCATAACAGAGACCCGTTATTATTTGCAACGTGAGGGTGAAAGAGTTCAAATTGAAGTATACTTTTCTCATATGAAAGTTCACTTAATGAGGTCCATTAACAAATGGTAAAACATTTTGTATAAAGTGTATAAATTTTACTTATTTATTTTACAATTTTAACTCATCTTTGTGCTGAAGTGTGAAATTGTTTACTAAGTTATATAAAATATTTTCATTTTCTTTCTTTTTTCCAGTTTTATACGGTACCTTTGCTGTTATTAAATATTTGTAACACTAGTTATTATTTGAAAACGGCAAATACTGTTGATTTAATTTATTTTGAACGCTCAAAATATTTCGTCCGCCTTTTTGGTTACTGTAGCCCAGCTGCGTACCTGGCATTTTCGCTCCCACGCGAAAGATGCGTTGCCATAACAACATCCACAGCTGATCCTTGCTTTTAATTTTGAATAATCAATTTTTCTTTCTTTTTCATTAAATTTAAGTTACATTTAGATCTTAAAAAGTCGAAATTTCAGAATGGTAATTGAATTATCCTCCATCGCCAACCATCTTCAACTCCAAATAATTCAAAAAGTTGGTTTTTTTTTCGCTTTTTTTTCTTTTCTAATTTATTTTATTCCTTTTACTTTTACATTTTCAGGCAGAGAGCAGAGATTATATAAATCTTCAAGAAAGTTCATCCCATGGAAATTGGATTTCGAACCAAGTGAAGACGAAAATTGAGCACAAAGTGGAAGCAATGAGGGCTGAAAGAATTAACAGAGTATTTCATTTTTAAAATTAGATTCATTTTCTAAATTTAGAGGCCTGTGTTCACACCGACGTCTAGAATACCGCAAAATGACCGGCATTATAGGGTGAAGTTTAAAAGTTTTTTTTAATTTTATAAATTACAGCACCAAGATGTTTGGTTTAAATCGTGTTGGTCTTTACCTGAACTCAATCTTCGTCTAAAGATGGAAAGATTGGACTTAAAAGTAAGTTCACTCGCTCACACACTCACTCTCTCTCACACACACACGCACACACATACACACAACACACCTACTCACAATTACTCACACACTAACTTACAAAAAATACCATTTCAGGAGGATCTCACTGAAGACTACACTATCAGTCTCATTAGCCTTCTAGTCGAAAATCAATCTACTGCTTCACATCTGCATATCGATTGTGCTGTTTCGTGTGAGCCTGAGACATTTAGCCAACTTCTAAAGGTAGCTGAAACTTTCATTTCAATATCTGTCTTTTTCAGACTTGCAAAACGACAAAGTTAACCATAAGGTTTCATCGAAAACTTCATCCAAGCTATATGAAAGGTGACGTGATTCAAAAGGTAAGATTTCGAATTTTGGCATTTTTCATTTTTCCCTTTTTGACATATTCTTTTGATTCAGCTTGATATCATCAAAGTTGAATCGAAAATAAAGGGCGAGGACGTTCTCAAACTTGAAGCAAGAACCATGGATCTAACGGGGATTGAAGCAACTCTTGAGGATTTTAATAAGCTGTTGAAAGTTAGTCAGAAATATAGGGTGATTTTGAAGCAGAGAGAAAGACGAATATAGAGAACGAGAGAGAGAGAGAGAGAAAGAGAGAGAGAGAGAGAGAAAGAGAGAGACAGGATTAACATTTATTTTTTTCAGCAATGGTATTCGGGAGAGCGAGAGCTCAACCTAGTAGAGCTCTACCTGATTCGTAGTCGTGCGATTCCTTCTGAAGACATCCCCGAAATTGTATTTGCCGACCTCTCAGTTGAAAAGAAGTCAATTGTTTTTAAGTTCGTTGAGGGTGAAACTGAAGAACATATTTCAACCACGACCCTTTATTATTTGCAACGTGAGGGTGAAAAAGTTGAAGTTCAGGTAAATTGTTATCGCATGAAAGTTCGCCTAGTATAATGTTAAATAGCTTTAACCTTTTAAGATTACATAAAATGAAATTTCATTCATTTTCATTAAATGAATATGGAAGAATTGGTCATATTTTTTGCATACTGTGTATATACGTGTTACGTATCTGTATATTTCATGCCAATTTTCAATTATCTTTGAGCTGAAGTGTATAATTGTTTCTTGAGTTATATAAATTATTTAATTTGTATTGTTATTTTCTTTATTCTTTTGCAGTTTCATACGGTACCTTTCATTAACCCTTTGCAACATTAACCTTGTTTTCATAACAGATGCCCATCACTTTAACGGCCTTACCTGCCCATCTTCAGATTGCGGCAATTGAGAAGGTAGGTCACATTTTTCTACAACTTTAAATTTTCTTGGCTGTTTAGTTGGAAATCAGGGAGTTCTCGCTTTTCAAGGAAAGTTCAAGTCATGCTAATGAAATGGCTGAAGAAATCAAACACAAAATTGTAGCTAATGGAGATGTTGAAGTGAGATACGTAACAAAGTATGTTAAACAGGTTAGTAGATAAAACTACTTACGTAAATAACTTTTCTAAATTACTTACAGGTTTTGGAAATAAAGTGTTTTGGTCACAAGAAGGGCAAATTTTTACTTTGGGTCGATCGGCCTTTCCAAGCCGGCACTCGGCTAAGTGAATTACCGATCCGTGTTTCAGCAAGGGATTTAATGTTTATGGTAAGTTACATAAGTAGGACAGTTACTCGGTCGTTCACGTGTTCACTCACTCACAGCCGTCAGTCACGTTTAATGTTCAGGAGCCATTTGACGACGCATTCTGCATTGATAGTATTGATGTTCTACGGTCAATTCAAACAACTGCAGAAGCTATCCAATTTTACAGCACTGTTGATTGTCAGCCAAACAACTTCAAAACGTTTTTGGAGGTACCCAATTTCAACCAACAGCATCACACATTTTTAGGTATTTCGAGTAAACAAAGTTCAATGTGACTGGTACAGGTGGGCCTTTCCTCCAAGCCTGTGTATTCTGCCTGAAGTTCAAAATGTGAGTTGGCTACCTGAAAGGCACCGTCAGGGTCCTTTGTCGGTTGCAGTATCCACTATATTGCCGTACGGCAGTTGGGCGGAGCTCTCTCGCGGTGAGGCGCAGACAAGACGCAGACAAAAAGTCCGCCGCGGACGCATTTGAGCTTAAAATTAATGTTTCTTTAAAATTAATACCATATACAATTAACGCTTGCGGTCAGTTTGGGCAATTACTGAGCATTTTCTCATTTTTCAACTTAAAATACCGATTTTCTATTGATTTAAACAACATGGCCCATTAGCTGGAAGCCGTTCAAAAGAACTGATTCAAGGATTCTAGTTTACCTGGAAATTTGAACAAAATCGAATATTAAAGACCCAAATATGAAAACTATCATTAATTAATTAAAATAAAATTGAAAAATAACCCTGAAGGTCCCTTGAATGATAATTACTTCCTATTTTAGCTTTCTAAACTTATGATTAGTTCACCTATAAATGATCAACGTCTGCTTCAATTAAAGTGTCCTCATCTTGAAGTCACCCAAGGTGTAGTCTCATCTGATGGCATCAATCAATTCATCAAGGTATGCCCTTTCCCCTACATTATATAACTTTTTTCAGCAATGGCTGAATGGCCAGCGGGAAATTGAAAAATTCTCTATTTCCATTGCAAACCATCTCATTGACAGAAATACACTATTATACGGCCTACCCCACACAACCACCCGTTGTCAGGATTTGATGTTGGAAGGATGCTATGTTTTTAAGAGAGGCCACAGAAAGATCCATTTCGCCTTATCTCGGCACACCCGGGATTTTAAGATTTATATGATTCACACCGAAGACCATTGTAGTTACAGAATGCTTCCTTAAAACCTTTTTTTATATTCTACCATTTATAATAGTTACGTACCCATTTGTTAATTTCCCATGTTCATTTCATTGTTTCAACTTGATTTATTGATTTGAGAAAGAATATTCATCCTTTGTATTCGAAATATTTGCTTCAGTTTCAAACTGTTTATTACAATATTTAAAAAAATTCAAAACATCCACACTTCCATTGAATTCCAGATGCCCATCGTATTTTCATCTCTACCCGCCCACCTTCAAGTTGCCGCTGTTGAGAAAGTAAGAAAATTTCTTTTTTTGGATGCATAGATAATTTAGATGGAAGCAACGGACTTTATCGATTTCAAACGAAGCTCCATGCATGCCAATGCCATCTCGGGTAAAGTCAGAAAGAAAGTTACACTGGAATCCGACATTCGATTGGATTACATAACAACTAAAGGGAATGAGGTAATATTTTTTAAAATTATATTTCACAGTTACTTTTAGTTTCTGAAACTGAAGTTATTCCACTTCGTGGATATATTTTGTCGTGGTGCTCGACGGAGGGATCCGTATATGACTAAGCCAACCTGTTCCTTCACAAAACTATCGAAGCTTCCGGTTCGCATTTCGGCAGAGGTTATATGTTTTATGGTGGGTCACTGAATGGTTCATAAAATCACTAAAGAAGATCGAATAACATTTATAAGATCCGTAAAACTCTCATTTTCCTTTTAAAAAAGATCGAATAACATTTATACAATTTTTAAAACACCAGATTTTTCTTTTAAAAAGATCGTATGAAATTTATACGATCTACAAAACACTCATTTTCCTTTTTAAAAATCGTATAAAATTTATACGATCTTTTAAACACTCATTTTTCTTTTTTTTTTTAAATGGTCTAAAATTTATGCGATCTTTAAAACACCCTTTTTAAAAAAAAGATCGTATAAAATTTATTTTTTTTTACATACATACAAACGGTTTATTCTCTAGGGATACACCCTCAACCGCCAGAATGAATCACAGTTGTCGCTACGGTAGCTCGAAGAATCTTGTTCAATCCACAGTTTCCTTTGAATCGGCTATGATTGCCCTCCGTCCAAGTTGCTGGTACAGCTCTCCTTGTCGTGGGCAGCTTTTTCGTAGGCTTCTGGGAGAGTCGGGCGACTGCAGACGACTTGTAGCTGCAGACGACTTGTAGCTCATAAAATTTATACGATCTTTAAAACACTGATTTTCCTTTTAAACTCGCTCACTCACTCACTGAATCATTTCTTTCAGCCGAAGCTCGATAACGCCACCTGCTCTCATCTGATTCGTTGTCTGAGAGAAACTAAAACATCTTTCTACTTCTAAAGGGCTCTTCGCTTCGCCTGATGGCAACACTTGTCTCTTCGGCTGGAATAAACGAGTTCCTCAAGGTTTGAATTTATTTTCGAATATTGCAATTCATATAATTTTAAGCAATGGCTGAGAGGGGAACGTGAAATTGAGTCCGTAATGGTTGAGATTGAATATGGGCAGCCTCCTTTCTCCAGAGATGATGTAAGGGATGGACTTCCTTTCACGATGGACAGGGCCAAGTCGCGGATTCTGGAAAGGGATGGTCAACGTCTTGATGTTATGGTCGACAATCTGGTGATTGCGATCACTTCTGAACCTACTGAAGTCTTCATTGAAGACAGTGAAGAGTAGTATCCTTCTCCAGGAGAACCTATTGTTTGGTTTCCATTGTCTCCCTGAGCATCCACCGATCTGTTGAACTTCTTTGGTCTCAAAACATGTTTCCCCCTTATTGTTTGTCCTTTAGTTTTGTTGTTCCTCGACGTATCTTTTGGTGTGTATTGCTTACTTCGGATAATAAAAGTTGTGAATTTTCCCTTATTTTAACATTTGTTGCAGTTTCAAACTGAATATTACTTTCAATTCCAGAATGAACCATTCATCTGCCGATATTTCAGATGCCAATCACACTTGCATCCATTCCCGCTCATCTTCAAGTAGCAGCAGCCGAGAAGGTTAGAATTTCGATTTGGCTTTGAAACATTGGCAATTTAGATGGAAACAAAGGAATTCATGGATTTCTCACAAAGCTCCAATCGTGCTAATGTCATCTCCAGTCGAATTAGGAAGAAAAAAGTGGTTTATAGCAATCGACGATTTGATTACAACAGAATGGATGAGGACAAGGTAGGACAAGTTTTAATTTGAATTTTAAGATATTTTCAGGTTCTCAAATGGAAAACTTCGGCTTTTAAAGAGGAATTTGTTTACCGCCGACGAGCAGGGATTCACAGGGGTCGCGAGCAAAGGCTGAGGAAAAACACGTTCTCCATTGAGAAATTGTCAAAACTATCGATTCGGATTTCGGCCAAGTATATTTCTTTCATGGTGAGTCTTTTGAATAGAGTTTTTTTGTTTATCGATCTGTAACAGAATGGAGCTCACTTACCCACGCACACACGGTCACACACACTGAATCATTCCCTCACTCTCACACATGTAGACATGCACTCAATCACGCAAACATACAAGAAAAAATTAACTGGGTCACGTACTCACTCACTCCCTCTCACAAGATTACGCAATGTAGGATACGCCATTTTACCCATTTTTCAGCCATTGCTCGACAACGCCACTTGTGCTACTCTAATAAACTCTCTAAAATTAACCCAAACTATTTCATTCTCACTTTTCTAACAAACTTATGTAATAAGTATATACCTTGCGGAAAATAACAAACTGTATATTTTAAACTTGTGAGACGGGAGAGGTTATCGATTTGAATGCAATGTTTTGCCAAAGTGCGGAAACATTGAAATTATTTGTAAAGTATTAAAATAATTTAACGTTCAAATTTGTAACTTCTAAAGAAATATAAGAGAATTACAAGGTTTTCTGATGTATAAAAGACCTGGTTGGAGGACATTCGTGATCTGGATGCTATATTTAGTCAATTTACGGAAACACTGAAAACATTTCCTAATACAAGCACAAATTAACTCACGTACTCACAAACTCACTCACTCACTCACTCACGCACTCACTCACTCACTCACTCACTCACTCACGCACTCACTCTCTTCAGATTATCTAATCTAGAATACCCCATTTCCCCATTTTTCAGCCATTTCTTGACAACGCCACGTGTGCTAACCTTATTAACTCTCTCAAATCAACCCAAACTACTGCCCGGTGCCTAGAACTCCAAGACGTTGACTGCGATCAAAGTACATTTGCCTCTCTGTTACAGGTAATTTTTAATACTGGTTGTTAGACAATTACAATTTGTGTTCAGACTGTCCGTCCGAAGAAATTATGGTTCATCCGCAATGAAAATCTCTTCCCTGCCCAGCTGTGTCTTCTGCCAGAAATGCACCAGGTATTCTTTCATTTTTCATGTTAAGTTTGTGTTTTAGCTCACCGATCTGAAAATCGATTCGAATATCCAGGATAAACATCTTTTGCTTTTAAAGGCTCCCCGCCTTCGTCTGATGGAGACAAAGACAACCTCGGCTGGATTCAACAGATTCTTTAAAGTTTGAACTTCTTCTTAAGATTTCAAATTAAATTTTAAGGAATGGTTGGCTGGCGACCGTGAGATTAAGGATCTCTCTATTGAGATAGCAAGAAACCATCCCCATTTTTCGTTTTATGAGGTGATGGATGGAATTCCTCACACCAAGGTTTTTTATGCACAGTTGAAAGAGTTTATTGTGGAAAGAGAAAGTCAAAAAATCAGGATCTTAATCACGGATGATTTTATTCGAGTCACGCCCGAATTACCTAGATAACGTGAAATTTACCCAAATAGTTATGAAGTTTCCCCTTCCCCTGAGTATCCAACAATACGCCGGTCTGTCATCATTCTAAGGTCTCCCTGAGCATCATATCAGATTGATAGCTTTATTTGTTTCCGGTGAAGTGTTGGAATCATGTGAAACTACCCTTATCCTTGTTTTGTCTTTATTGTATTCACACCGATGTTTCATAATCCATTCATGTTCAAATCCGGTATGTAATGGTTTGCTATGTAATACTCTAGATACGTAAAACTTGCAAAATTTATTGTTTTTATTTCATTTTGCAGTTTCAAACTGAATAATCCAGTATTCTAGACTGAAACATTAATATGCTCCTATTGCCCATTGGATTTTCAACCTCACTCCTGAAGCTCATCCTGAAGTGGCCACTGCGAAGAAGGTAGGATATTTGACTCTGCTTTGAAACATTGTTTCGTGAAGCAGGCAAAGTTCCATTCAAGCCAACAATTTTTCATATATTTTCGCACTTTTTTAAGCTTCTGGGAGTTAAATGGTTCAATTATGACGATGATTACTAATAAAAGAGATGAAACCAAGGAAAGTTGCGAATGAAAAGTTATTGAGATATATTTTAATGTTTTTTTCTTTTAGTTAACTAACAGATTCGGTAGAAATTAGTTGTTTCGCAATCTAACACAAGAATGTTTTCACAGAAATTAAATTTGAGAAATAGTGTTAAAGTTGATTCTTTTGTTGCAAAAAGAGACTTGTTTCTCACTTTTCTATCAAACTTTTCTTTTTAAAAAGTATATACCTTGCGGAAAAAAAACTTTATATTTTAAATTTGCGAGACGCGTGAGGTTATCGATTGATACTTGAATGCAATGTTTTGGCAAAGTGCAGAAACATTGAAAATATTTGTTAAGTATTAAAATAATGTAACGTTCAAATTTGTAACTTCTATGGAAATATAAGTAAAATTACAGTGTTTTCCGATATTGGAAGAACTGTATGGAGAACATTTGTGAACGGCATGTTTACTTTAGCCAAATTACAAAAACATTGAAAACATTTCATGAACACTAGGGTAAAAATGGGGTAAAAATAGATACTGACCTAAAAGTTTCAGAATAGCGTTTCATGATCAAATAGTGATTGTAACAACGTATGGCCGAAATCAAATTCATGATTGATTTTTACACAATGTCTTTGTTAACGTCAGTAAATACAGACTCACATTTCAAACTTTTAAGTAAATTTTGTTCAATGATTAATAGTACTGAGATAAAAAAGTTTTTATTTATTTAAATTTTTTAAAAAATTGTGTGCAAATTTCAGCTCAAAAGGAACAAATTTTTAAGTGTTTTCGTCATTTGGCGAGAAAAGAGAGCATCGAGACTAGGCCGTCTACATTTGAATAAACCTTACAATTCCACATTCAAATCCATATAAGTTACGAATTGAAAGTTACAACATTTTCTCACTTTGCAATAATTTCAATGTTTCCGGATTTTGGCAAATATTGCAATAAAATCACAATTCATTAGGTCCTAAATCTCGCCAAATTATATAAATCTCGCACGCTTAATCAAATTCATATAGCAGTTTTTAAAATCTCCTTTTTTAAAGGAATACGTGCAGGAAGATGAAACATGAAAAAAATGTTTTTTTAATGTATTTAAAAGGGGAATTTTTAAGTTTATTGAAATTTTGGAGACCTGGTTGGAAAACATTAGTCATCTCGATGCTATCTTTAGTCAAAATTTTTGGAGATGCGAGAGTTATCGTTTGGGGTTTGAATGCAATGTTTTTCCAAATTGTGGCAACATTGACATTACATGTAAATGTTTAAAAATTACAACTTTCAAATTTGTAACTCGTATAGATTTAAAAGTAGAATTAAAAGGTTTATTTAAAATTCGAAGAGGTGGATAAAGAACATGTGTGATCTATATGCTACCTTAAGTCAAATAACTGAAAAATCTAAAAAATATTAAATTTGCCCTGATCAATTTTTTCATATTTTAGTCTTTGTGTTAAGGAATTATGATGATGAAACTTGCCACGAAACTGCCTAATTTCTTCATTCTCCTGACTCCACGGGAAGTACACTTGAACGTATTTTAACGAAAATACGTTTTTTTTAAACTGCTTTGATTTTTTTTTGTGAAAGTGAGAAAAAAGTTGATTTATCCTAGTTTGCAAAAAAAGAAAGACTTTTTTCACTTTTCTATCAAACTTATAAAAAAATTGAATACTTGAGGCTGAAAACAAAAAAGCAAAGCGATATTAAATTTTGGGAGACTTGGCGAATTTACCGTTTCGGATTTGAATGCAACCTTATGCCAAATTGCGGAAACATCGAAATTATATACCCAAGTTTAAAATATGGCAACTTTTAAGTCTGTAACTTATAGTTGTTTATTGAATTTTCGAATACGTGGATAAAGAGCATTTGTGCGGTGGATGCTATCTTTAGTCTAATTACAAAAACATGGAAATGATTTCATTTACCCTAATACTAAATTTCCCTTTTTTTCTATTTTCCCCCCAAAATTCAACGTTGTTTCCCTTTAATTACTCTGTTTAAATAAAAATTTACAATTAATGTGTTTACTATTCTGTACAGTGCACAACTGGATGCTACATTACTGATATGTAGTTTGAAACATTCGTATCGATTTACTATAGATGCCTATCCTACTTTCAACCTCACCGTCTCATCTTCAAATTGCTGCAGTCCAGAAGGTAACTTCTTAAATAATAATTAATCAACTTTAAAATTTAGATGGACGCTTTAGCTTATTCTAAATTTATGCAAGGTTCACATCACTCCAATGTTATTGGAGGCCAGATTAAACACAAAATTGCTGTCGAAGATTACAAGGCTCGACTGGAATACAAGACTACTGATGGGCGAAAGGTAGAAAAAACTAAATGTTGAAAATCAACTACTTTTAGGTTATGGGATTTAGACATATTCAATTCGAGGTGGATTCTGGGTCGAGGAACGGAATTAGTAGGATTTATAAATATAGACCTCTTTGTACTTGGTTACCAAGTCTTCCGCTTCGTATTTCAGCAAAATCTATTTCTATTCCGGTGAGGTTTTGCAATGAAATAACTTGCTATGTATATTTTATGTAAAAGATATATTTTTAATACACTAACATTAAATTGGGTTCGGGCATTCGTTTAAATTTAACGGTTTGGATGAGTGAAAAAAAGTGGACACAGAAAAATAAAATGGACACTTAGAAACATAAAATGGATACCTAGAAAAAAAAGTGGACACTTAGAAAAATAAAATAGATACCTAGAAAAAAAGTGGACACTTAGAAAAATAAAATGGATACCTAGAAAAAAGTGGACACTTAGAAAAATAAAATGGATACCAAGAAAAAAAGTGGACACAGAAAAATAAAATGGACACTTAGAAAAATAAAATGGATACCTAGAAAAAAGTGGACACTTAGAAAAATAAAATGGATACCTAGAAAAAAAGTGTATCCATTTTGTGCTGTTGGAATTTTTTTTTGTTTTTTGAAAAAAATAGTTTCAGCAGCACACATGCTGTTGGGATTTTTTTTTTTGAAAAAAATAGTTTCAGCAGCACACGTGCTGTTGGGATTTTTTTTAAATAGTTTTAACAGCACACTTGCTGTTGGAATTTTTTTTTGTTTTTTGAAAAAAATAGTTTCAGCAGCACACGTGCTGTTGAAATTTTTTTCTTTTTTTGAAAAAAAAATAGTTTCAGCAGCACACGTGCTGTTGGGATTTTTTTCTTTTTTTTTTGAAAAAAATAGTTTCAGCAGCACACGTGCTGTTGGGATTTTTTTGTTGAAAAAAAAGTTTCAGCAGCACACGTGCTGTTGGTTTTTTTTATAAAAACAAAAACCGTGATAACTGAATTGTTTTTTTAATGTTTAATAAAACAAAAACAAAACACGATTTTTATTAACAATATTACAAAATAAAAACCGTGATAACCGAGTGTTTTATAGATAAAACACGGATATTCCGCTTTTTGAAAAAACTAAAAATCTTTTCTAAATATGACTATCCCCAATATCAATTTTGCCTTTTTGAATCACCTTTATTTTTCAACAATTCTATCATTCCAGCTGCCTGAGGCTTCAATTGACATCACCGTGTTTTCCAGTCATTCTGTTGAATCAGCCGTCGGTGTACCGATAAAAGTGCGTTTGATTCAGATGACTCTATTTTCCTTTCACTCACGAGACGTCCTCGGAATGTAGTTTTCGACTTCCAACGTGGAAGTAGTCCTCCAAGTGGTTATCAGACACTATTTGCACCCTATTTAAGGCAAACAAGGGGAGTCAAACGGCACTTCAGTTTGAGCTATTTTAGTCCTCTACTTCACAGTTAGAATTTTTTTCTGTTTTTGGCATTTCCATGTTTCCACGAGTTTTGTTTAATAAGTGGGATCGCATAATCACCGTTAACATTTTATTAACTAAATTTTCCTTGGGTTTTTTTCAGTACTTCAAAAAAAAACATTATTGAGACGCTATCACAAAATGTTAAAACATTCGAGTTGATCACTATTTTTTTTTTCGAAAATGTAATATTGGTTGATTATATTCTTAATCACTGTGAATTTGTTGAACACATATTCAATTTGCATAGGATTTCTCAAATTTTATGAAGTTGAATTTCATTAATTCGAAATGAACACAAAAACAAAGTGCATAATAAAAAACCGCTGCCGAAATTGTCTATGTAAAAAGTTACCATGGAATTTTAAGTGCCAGCATTAAAACAGTGGTATGTTGTATGGAATCACATAATTATTCATATGTGTTTTTTATGCTCCAGTTTTACGTTTCGCGACAAAAAATTCTGTCTACATTGTGAGGTACTTTCATTTTTTGATAGGGTCGTCAGAATCAAACAAAATTTTATCGAAACATGCAAATAACAAAAACTATTTTTAATCTCTGAACTGAAAAAGAAACGAAAATAAAAAGTTAAAAAAATTGTTTTTGAATCAATGTTTTGTTTTTGAATCAGTCATCGCCTCAATGTTTTAACCATTTTTTATAGCAGTTTAAAAAAATATCGTCAATGCTGCTCGGTCTTTGCTGAAAATAAATTAGCTTGCTAGTTAGTTTGTTTTATAAAAAAATTATGACGACTAAAAAAGTGTAATTTCCTACATTATAGATTGAATCTAACGATCGATTTTGGGTGGACCACCGAAAATTCAACGTTTTGATTAATTTCCAAAACACTGGAAAACTTTAAAATAAGAAAGTATAAGAAAGTAACATTGGAATTATCTTTTTTACTGAAACTTCGTTTTGCTGCGCTTTCGTCAAAACATTTACCTACTTCAACATTTACATTTTGTTATGACTGTTAGAAGTAGCTTACAGAAGATGATAGTGCAAAATGTTTAAACATCGCAAATCCACATCATTTCCCTGTTGATAATCAGTACTCTGCCTGTAAAAAGTTTTTTATTCATTTCCTTCTTTCTATTATTAGGGCATTCATACAGCGGAGTGATGTTACAAAAAAGGCAGAACAGAAAAATTTAATAATTTGCTTTTCTGCAGTCAAAACTTCCGTTTCAAGTGTTGGTGATATAATCTGAATAATTTTTTGCTCATTGTGCCCCCGGTTTCTTTTTTTTTATATTAATTGTTGAAACATAGAAGCAATGAAAACTTTTTTTTAAATTTTGTCTTGTGAATTTGTTTTAAAAAATAATTTGTAGTCGTTGCCTGCATGTTTCAGCAATCTTTTATAGCAGTTGAATAAGTTCATGCTCAGTTGCCTCCTGTGGTCTTTTGGAAATTAATTAACTTGATATATAGATTTTTTAAGAATAATAAAAGAACATACTAAAAACAAAAAAAAACAGCATAACTTGTCTTATCTCTACTCTCACCAATCTTTTTTTCTAAAATTGCTAATAGCATTTTACGAAGAACTACGATTTGTGAGACGTATACGTTGTCAATGTTCCCTATCAGTTGAATCTGTCGCTGTTAAATTGGTGTGCCACCGAAAACATACATGTTTGATAGTTTCACAAAGCATTGGAATACGTTAAAAAAGGAAGTAAAACAAGGAAATAAAAAGAAACTTTTAAATTTTCCTTTTTTTTACTTCGTTTGCTGCGCTTTCGTCAAAACATTAACCTTCTTGAGCACTTCCAATTTTTATTGACTGTTAGAAGTAGCATACAAAAGATAAAAGTGCAAAATACTTAAACATCGCAAATCAACATCATTTCCCCAGTTGATGTTTTAGTGCTATTCTCTGCATGTGAAAAGTTGTTGTGATTCATTCAATTCTTTCAAACATTAGGACATTTATTAGGGCGGAGTGCATTTATTAGCATTAAACATTAGGGCGGAGTGGTGTGACAAAATAAAAAAATTTATTGTTTTTTTAGTGGTAAAATTTGCCTGTTTAAAGTATTTAGTAATAGAATTTGAATAATTTAATACTCACTGGGCGTCCGGATCGTCTTAAAAAAGTAATTAATATATTTGAAATTCATTTGCATAATAAAATATATCGCTGAAAAAGTCAATAAAGTGACCATTTAGATCAATTGCTAGAACACTTTAACATTTCAAATGTGTGCAACCTTACTTATGTCAAACTCATGAAACTTGAACAAAATATGATATCGTGTTATTGCTATCTTTTAAAGCGTCACAAAATTAAAACAAAAATTAAACGGTGAATAATTTTTTGAAGTTGTAATTTTTCAAGTTCAAACCAAATGTTTGTTTGATTAACTTCGTTTATTCTGTTTTGTGAATAGCAACGATGAAAAATGCGTTTGTTTTAATAATCGACTTATTTTTTCGTCAAAACAGTGGAATCAGTTTCAAACCCAAGAAAATTTAGTTGTAATATATTTACTGAATTTTCGTTTCAGTGTTTTAAAAAAGTATATTTGAAAGAGAAATTTATAAATGCTTAAAAAATTAATTACAATTTTAAGTTAAAACATTAAGAGCAATCTTTTGTGCAGTGGAATGTCGAAAATATCGAACTCTGTAAGAACTAATTGTTTTTTGTTGGCCAGAAAAATTTGCGCGTACTAGATAAAAGAGTACAGCAACACCACAGAGCAACATCATTTTTCTTGCTCATAAACTGTTTTATCATCAGTTCTTTTTTATCTCTTTTTAGAAAATGTTGTTTTGCAAGGCTTCCAGTATAAATTTTTAATGTAAGATAAATTATAAAAACATGTTTTCAATTTTTTAAATCACCTTAAAAACTGGAATGTTTCACATTTATCTGAAACATTGTTCTCCTGTTAAAAAATCTTTCAATGAAGTTGGAAATCATTATTCTCTTTCTTGAATAAATTGTTCAAATGTATTCTGAGAGTCTAAATTAAATTAATCTCTCTTTCCAAATCACTAAATTCAACCTAGCTATTTTCAGATACTAAATGCAGCTTCTAAAACTACTATTCCTGTTTTCGCTTTTCTCAGAAATTTCCTGCAAGGTCTTCAAAATGAAAATCGGTCATCGAAAAGTGGAGAAAGGAAGTTTGGCTCATCTAAGAACAGCAATGAGGAGAAAGTGAGTTTTTATAACCCTTTAAACTTAGAAAAAACTTATGTTTAGCACATTAGTGGTCAGAAACAACAAATGGTTAAGTGGCCCGACTGAAACATTCACAAAACCAAATGTGTAAATTCAATTTTTTAGTATATTTAAATTTTGGCACTTTTAAAACTGCAACAAAATACCGTCTCTTCTTCTGTCGACTAGAATCACACATTGCAAAAAGTGCTTGCTGAAACATTGAATTGCTAAGTTCAATGGACGATTTTTTGCCATTTTTGTTTTTACTGTATGTCCACGGGTCTTCAAGTACTGATGTTAAAATAAACTAGGATTTAGAAAACTTTTGTAGCCTTAAAATGAGAAAAATTAACATTTTTTTTATTTTGAAGGATAGAATTCTGTAATAAAACGTAACTAGCTGGTGAAAAGTTCATAAAATAATCATTTTAACTAAGAAAATTTTGTATTCACCCTTTTTAAATCTACAATAATCTATGCCTCCTTGATAATCGTGTTTGCAGAAAAATATATTAACACAACATTATACTAATGATTTGAAAAACAACGAACAATCAAAATTTTGAAGCATCAATTAATTATTTTGAAACATAAGGCTAGTTTCAATAACGGAAGGGGTTTTCAACAATCTTCGTTTTCACCGTATTTTTACCCACTGTTCACAAACCGACTTTATCAAAAAATAATCAACGTATAGAAACCCTCTGTAGCATTGAAATGATGTAAAAAAGCAAAGCTTCTATTTTTTTAATTTAACGAGTAAAGGAAAAATATAACAAAGCAAACAGAATAGAAGGTTTTCTGAAAATATGAAACTCACAGGTACGGTAATATAAATGCAGACGGTATTTTTATTTAGGTTTTCTAAAATAATTATAATTCAGGCTCACAACAAAACACCAGACCGTCGCTGACCACGATGATTTCATGTACTACGGAAATATCACAATCGGAAACCCGCCGCAGCAGTTTTCAGTGGTTTTGGATACAGGTAATCAATTAAACTCGGGGAAAATTTTAAACGAATTTCGAAATTTTTAACAATCAACATTTTTAAAAAGATAATTCAATTTGAAAGTGCCTTCCACAATAAAAAGCGTGATTGGCTGACACAAAATTGTCGTAAGTGAACATTCGGGTAATTTTAAATCTCGCAAAGCAAATAGGCTAATTTAACCTTTAAACATTTAAATATACAAAAGTTTTCCATCGAAAAAGAAATTACACAAAATTCTAATTTATCAATATCTCTCCCACCTTTTGTAACTTTTTTCCGTTGTTAAATTAATTTTTATGGTTGTTGCTTTCAGAAATTTGCGAAACATTGAACAAAAAATATTGCATTGATTTTTAATATTTTTTTCTACAAATTATTTTATTAAATAACTAATTAAGGAAGTTCCGACCTTTGGGTTCCTGATTTCTCCTGTGGCAAGGGCTTTTTCGGAACACTTTTCGGCGGGTCAGTTCTTTTTGTAATTTTAATATTAAAAATTTTACATTTTTAGGGATAATGTCTGTCTGAAAAAGCAAAAGTATGATCGCAGAAAGTCATCTTCATTCTTGAATGACGGACGATTTTTCAAAGTCGCTTATGGAACTGGAGAAGCCAGTGGAATTCTAGGAAAGGAAACTGTTTGTGTAAGTTTTTTAGTTAATTTATATTTAAAACATAGTTTTTAGTTAGGTTTTACTTTCAATAAAAAGAAATTTCAGTTTGAAAAAGGACTCTGCGTAAAACAGCAGACTTTCGGAAGGGCAACCCACTTGGCTCCCTTCTTCAATCAGCCTTTCTTGGATGGTTAGTTTATTTTTCTGAATTTTGTTTTCTTGGAATAATAAAATTCTGATAAGCATAAAACAATTGTAAATCTACTTAAAATCAAGCTTTTATGAGTCTAGAATTGACTGACAAAAATCTGTTCATCTTAAAAAGAAGTGTGAAACAGTGCTATGGCTTAACTTAAGCGAAATATTTCCGGAAAAATAATTTCCTGATCCTTTGTCAAATTTATTTATTTATTTTTATATTGCCTAGATTTGAACAAATTTGATGAAGTCTCTATTTTGAAAAGTTTGTAAACTTAACATTTTTCATTCACTATGCTATTATGAAATTAAGAAAAGCATAATCCATTTAATGTTATTTTGATACCGATTTGTTTACTAAAACGCCTTGAAACCTCGAGATGGAATTTTTTGTGTTAACAAATTAGTATGGGAAATGTTATTAACAAATTTTTATAATTCATTAAGTGTTTATTTCGTAGGAAGTTTCCGCGACATGTAAAAATAATATAAATCCGAAACTTTTATAACAAACTGGAGTGTGTGTTGTTTTTGACAGAAGAACCATTATCTCACCATATACGAACTGATGATCTTTTCTTTTGTAAGTTCACAAAATCAATTTGAAACATTTGATTTACATTTTTTTAAATTTTTGAAAAATTTGAAAATGGCGCCGCGGGTTACCCTCATCTAATCGTTAGAAAATACATTAAAAAGATTGGTTAATGCAAACGTTTACATTTTCCACTCAAAACTAAATTTTCGAAATTCATATAACAATCGAGTGCCTGACAACAATTTTCTTAAAAACTTCAACGACGCGTAGATTGTTTTTGTAATTTTTTATTCAAGGGCTTTTGAAACTTTCCAATGTCAACAGTTTTTTTTAAATATATAGTTTATTTAGTATAAAGTTATAATAATGTCAAACCAACCACAACTACATATAATGTTAAGGTATTCTTGGTCTTGGCTTCGTCCCTCTTTCCACTTCCCTCGCGGTGCCTCCTTTCATCTCAGCTGTTAAGCAGGTTTTTAACATTTTTATATAGTTTTTTTTACTTTGTAAAATTTAAAACAGGAGTTTTTTTTATTCAGGGATTGGTTGAAAAGCCGATGTTCACAGTCTATCTCGAGCGTCACGGAGCAGTGGATGCCAAAAAAGGAGGAGTCTTCACTTACGGAGGAGTTGATAAAGAAAACTGCGGCCCCGTCATTGCCTGGGAGAATTTGTCTCTTCCCGCCTATTGGCAGTTTGAAATGACTGGGTTTGTTTTGTTTATTTTAAGTTGTTCATTTAAGCAGGATTTGCGTTGCAAAGGTTTAAAAGCAACGCGTGTTTATTAAGTTGACCTAGAGGGTTCTTTTGTTATCAACTCTTCACAACAGCAGATAATAATATTATACTATTGAAACGCAGGGGTGAATAACATTTAGAATTTTTATTTTTTTTTTTTTTGAAAAGGCTGAGAAATTTCATGTTCGCCTAAAAATAGTTTCACGTTTTTAATCTTTTTGTTGAAATAACAATATACAATTTATAACTAAGTTTTCAGAGTCCGAATCGGCCCCAACTTCAACCTCAATCGTACGTTCGTCCCTTGGCAAGCCATGTCAGACACCGGAACTTCCTTCATCGGAGCTCCAGAAGAAGTAGTTGAACAGGCTATCAAGGCACTTTTTCTCAAATTTTAAATCAAACGAGCGATTTTAGATCTACAAAGCTACAGTAGACCGATATGAGAATACCTATATGGTCGACTGTGAAGCAATGAAGACAGCTCCTCCGTTGACTTTGGTTATTGGAGGCCAAGAATACTCGATTTCTCCACTGAACTTGATGAATTATGTGAGTTAAAAAATGGTTTGAATTTTTAAAAAAAAATTTGCTTTTGTTTTGTAATTTGTGCTTTATTTAAGTTTTAAAATGTTTGAAAAATTAGCTCACTGTTTCGGATAAGTCTTAAAATGTTCCATTTTGACTCGAAGTATTGGAGTATCTGTAGGCATTGAAAAATTGTTTTATCGTTTGAAAAAAAAATTAAAATTATTACCTCATGTTTCAATTTATTTTTAAATATTCAGTCAAACTTTCCTATAGTCATCGAAAATCAGTAACTCAAGTTAAACAAATAAATTTACTTCTGATTCTTAGATCGGTAAAACTACGTGTGCGCTTTCCCTTTTCGTGAATGATTTAAAAAACTATTTAGCAAAATTAAGTGTTAGAAAAAATTTCACTCGAGATTCCAGTTACATTTTTTAGTTTTATTTAAATTTTGGTTCAAAGTTTTGGCATTATCCGTAAACATTGAAAATGATTCTAATAATTTAACTATTATTTATATTATTCATTTAATTTTAATTATAATTTTTTTCTTATACAAATTGTCTCTTCAATTAGTCGTCAACTTTCGAACTTTTCTAAATGTTTATAGAGTTCCTTCGTTTATTTAAATGCTTTACAATGATGTAAAATATCTTAATTTGACTTCTTAGGTCGATGACACCACATGTGCCCTTGCCCTTTTCGTAAATGACGCGAGTACTGGAATCGGGCCTTCTTGGATCCTCGGAGACCCCTTCATCCGCCAATTCTGCAACGTTCATGATGTCAAGAACAAGAGAATTGGATTCGCTCCTTCGAAACAAATTTTGTCTTATTGAAAATGCGGGTTTTTGGATTTTATTTGATATTTCGTATTGTCTAATGAGCTTTAATAAAGGTGGAACAATTGTTTTATAAAGGCATCTCAGCTAAATGATCGATATTGTAAAACCCAGGGTTCTCAGGCCTGACCTAGTAATATCTGAACCAGACGAGAAAAGTATACGCAGTAAGAATTTCAAGTGAAACTTCCGTGTATTCTATGCAGATTTGGAGTTCCAAAACGGTAAACTTGATGTGATTTCTCTTCAAGAAGTCTTCTCTTCAATGTACTAGAGACGAAAGGATGAACAGCCAGTCAATGGAGAACTCGAGAAGACAGCAAGTCTAGGAGGACCAAAGACGACTGAGACACCCCACTGATCCCCTAAACCAGAAGACAAGATTAAACGAAAGAAAACTTTAATTTTTAACAGGCGAGATCAAAACGAGATCAGTCGAGCTCCTCGATTTTGGGTCCCTCGGAGTCGCCTCCCGTCGGCATGCCTCCCGGCATTCCTCCGGGCATTCCACCGGAGTAGAGCTTGGTGATGATGGGGTTGCACACGGACTCGATATCTGAAAACCGTAGAATAAGTAAAGGAAGTGAGCAAAGGGGTTTACCTTTCTGGTGGTGCTCGAACTCCTCCTTCTCGGCGGTCTGGTTAGAGTCCAGCCACCTGAGCACCTCGTCGCACTTGTCCTCGATCTTCTTCCTGTCGTCGGCAGAGATCTTGTCCTTGAGCTAAAATGGGAAAATGAGAGGAGAACATTGAAGGGTAACTGAAAGCAGAGGAGCTAAGACTCACCTTCTCGTCGTCGAGGGTCTGCTTCATGTTGAAGGCGTAGGACTCGAGCGAGTTCTTGGCCTGGATGCGGTCCTTCTGGGCCTCGTCGTCGGCTTTGTACTTCTCGGCCTCATCGACCATTCGCTCAATGTCCTCCTGCAAAATAAGAGTTAAATCAGGTAGGTAGATAAAGAAAAATAGGGCTGAGGGGCGATTATACATACCTTCGACAGGCGTCCCTTGTCGTTCGTGATGGTGATCTTGTTCTGCTTGCCGGTGGACTTGTCCTGGGCGGAGACGTTGAGGATACCGTTGGCATCAATATCGAAGGTAACCTGGAAGAATATGATTAAAGGAAATGTGAAGTATCTCCTACCTCGATCTGAGGGACTCCACGAGGAGCAGGCGGGATTCCAGAAAGCTCGAACTTGCCGAGCAGGTTGTTGTCCTTGGTCATGGCGCGCTCTCCCTCGAAGACCTGAAGATGAATCATTAGT